>JADRCD010176625.1:0-10406 GCA_019843815.1 Montemys delectorum
CCTTGTTGGGGTTATTATACCAGCCCTACCCTTGCGTTTTCATACAGTGAGTTACCTACCTATGCCTTATAATTCTAGATATGAGTCAAGTGTGTGGCCAGTATCAGTTTAAGCAGAAAGACCTTCTTTTTTTCAGGTGGGCTGCCACATACAGATGGGAGATAGGTTTTTCTACTGCAAGGCAGAGAAACTCAGGACTCAGGACCTGCTAAGAGCCTGCATCAAGATGTATTAAAAACTGTACTGAACTCTGGACCCTTAGCCCAAGAATTTTTATGAAATAAGTCCCTTTTTTACTTAAGATAATTTGGGCCAGAAGTAGATTTTTGTCATAATTTTGCCACTAAGTATTCAAAATTCTTTATGATCTTGTCATTGATGTTTATAATAAAATGTCAGTATGCCATCTCAATGAAAACCGTGCCGTAAGCAGTCTAGATAGAGATTTTTATTTTTTTCCCACAATGTACATTCTTTTATGTCTCTCTTCCATCACATAATTTGCCAGGATCAAGACATTAAGTCACTAGTGAATGGTACAGTGAACTGACTAGAGTTCCCCATTTTAATTTACTTATTTATTAAGTGTGTGCCTCTGTCTCTGTCTCTGTCTCTGTCTCTGTCTGTCTGTCTCTTTCCTCTCTCCATATGTCTGTGTGTGTCCATATTCCTGCTTTGCTGTCAGGGAGATTGTCAAACGGGAGAAAACAAAAATCCAACGCGTAGACGATTTACCAGTTTGACAATAAGTAAGAGTTGATTGCATTTGTTTCAGTGGCAATGACATGCTTGCTGTTGGAGCAGTATCGATCGGGTGCTTTCTGTATAGGCAGCATAGTAGACCATTTTTATTCACGAGATCACACTGGTAGACGCACCAGAGGAGGCTCAAAAATATCTGGGCACTAATTCTTCTCTCTGTATTGATTATGTTCAGAGTTTTCCCTCCTCATTATTCTCTAAGCAATACTAAACAGCAACTTGTACAACGTGTTATGTACAACAATTGAACCGAAGATGATCAGAGGTATACAGGAGGATGTGCAGAGATATATGCAAGCATTATGTTGCGTCAGTTTGTGCTAGAAATTTGAACATCCAAGGATTTTAGTATCCTGGGGCGGGGGGATCCTGGGACTCGCTCACGTGGAGACAAAGGAGGACTGTACTGGGCAATGGGGTTCACATAAGCTAGCTTCTTATTCTTAAATTTACTTTGTAGGCAGTGTGTGGTGGTGAAATCAGCTCCAGGGCAGGAAACAGACTGTTAGGTACAGGGTTTACCTAATTCTATGGTATAAAAAGCTCTGCCTTGGATTTCGAGAGCAGTTTAAACACTAGCTCTCCAGGTTTCTTCACAATTAACAATCAGCTCTTGGAAGCAGGTGCAATGGACTCCAGTATATCACTGGAGGAACAGGCACCACAGAACAGCCATGCAGTTCCCCCAAATTCAGCAGTATAAACCTGGGATTGTCCAGCTCCTGAGCCCAGATTCTGACTTCTGGGCTCCTTTCCAATCTTGGGCCAGGCTTACACTGTGTCATTTGAAGAAAACACACGGCACTGCAAGGGGAGCTAACATATGTGTTGCATTAAACAGACGTTATGTTAAAAGAACAGTCAAATTGCTTCCATGTTGTATGTTAAGATCCATTATTAAATATGACACACACCAACCTCACTAGCCAACAGCCACCAGCTCCTCTTGCCACAGAATGTTCTAAAGGTAATCTTGCCCAGACCGTGTCTGGCATTGTAAATGAAAACTGGAGAAACGGCTTAAAAACTGGAGCCCCAGTTAACAGATCTATGAGTCTGGTTTGACTCCAAACCTTACAGTACTTCATATCTTGCCATGTTCCTTAACTTACATAGCCTTTGCAAGGGGTTTAAGAAATTTATGTGTGTTTAGAGCCAATGAAAGACACCAAGTTATAATCACAGATTTAACATCACTGCACTGCGTTTGGATAAATACCAAGCATTGCCTTACTATCAAAAATTAAGTAAATTATAGCTGATGAGAATTTCCCTTCGTCTTCTCTTGCAGGCTTCACTACAAAGCCTTTTTTTGGCTCACAAGTGGGGTGTTTTGCATATATTGTTTATTATTACATTCCAAGCACCAAAGCCACAACAAAGCAAAACCATGGCAATTGTAAACACTAGATAATGATGTCTTTACAGGGCGGGGCTATCAGAGTTCACCAGATAATAGGCATGCAAAGCAAGCACATGATTCAAAGCACCACGTGATGTATGGAATTATTTCTGAAAGGAAGCATCTCCAGAGAGAGTAAGGTTTCTGAAGAGCCCCGTTTATACTCAGTATTTGTAGTAAATGTATAACAGAAGGGAGGCTGCTTTGCAAAACCTACCCAGCTGATGAGCTAGTATCCACTGGAGCCTTTTGCTCTGTAGGAAGCAGCATTTTAGTTTTGAGGAATCTCAGTGGCCCCCCATTATCTCCTACAAGAGGTATTGAAGAGAAAAAAAATTCTCCACAGAAAAATAAAATAGATTTTTACATATTAACATTTATGTAAATCCTCAAGCTATTATTATTTATTTATTTTTTCTCTTTTTAACAGGGTTGTTGTTGGACACAGGATCTCTCTATGTAGCTCTGGCTGTCCTGGAACTCGCTTTGTAGACTAGCCTGGCCTCCCCAACTCACAGAGATCCACCTGCCTCTGCCTCCCAAGTGCTGGGATAGACCGTATGCACCACCACACCTGGCCCTGTATCCGAGAGTTTTTTTAAAACACCAGTGTCATTAAAGCATTATTAAATTTCTGTAGGGTAATGACAGTGAGATATGTTTTCAAAGCACTGCTAATTGCTAGAGTCAGATAGTGAAATACTTATTGATAAGTCAATATTGTATCTGCAATTTCCTTCAAGATTTCTGGGAAGGGTGATGTGGGAGTACAAATGAGATAAGGCTGGCTGTGTTTTTAAAGCTGTGCATGGGAGAATTTTCTGTATGTCTGAAAGCTCCGTTACAAGCATTTAAGAAAACTCACCTTAAACCCAGACTTGAAACATTTAAAGTCTCTGTAAGGCTGAAGCACAGTGCATGCAAGACTCGACTCTGCTGCCCCATGGCTCACCATCTGCCCCATTCTTGATCCTCTGTCCCTGCTTATCTCCTCTTGTTGCCAGACTCTTATTCCAAAGACTTAGGTCAGCTCTCCAAGGTCCCTTGTTTCTGCCTCTGCATTTCTCTCTCAGCCCACAGCTCTTTGAACTCTCCTTGCCATGGCGTCTGCACCCCCCCTTTTCCCACACTTCCCATCTCTAGCAAGTCTGTGAGATGTGGCATGGATCATGTCTTTTTGTCTTTCTGTTAGTGCTTGGTATTCTATCTAGTGTACAGTACACTGCAGGTGAGCGAAATCAACATGGACAGCAGATAATATACAACTATTTCTATCAATTAATCTGCAACAGTGAAAATGGTGGTCAGACAGTTTCCATTGTCTCTGGAGATTTGTTTGGGTTTAACTCTTCTAAATAATTCATGAATGCTATTTATAGCCTAAATTAAAGTTCAATACTCAGCTAATAAAAACAGAGTTTTGCTTGGGAGAAAGAAAATAATAAGTAAGATTTATGAGGTTCCTCTGATACTCAGATGTAAGACAACCTGACCAGAACAGCTCTAATCCAAAAAGTCAAACCCAACATACTCTAAAACCTCAGACTATTTGGAGTGTTGATGTGATGCCTCATATAGGGAAGTTCACATTTAGCCTCACACGACAACCTGCAGTCAAAATACAGATGTGCTAAAAATGACCTTCAGATTTTCATTTCAGGTCTAGATCAAACCTCAGTGAATTTTATACACGGATGCCATCCCTAAGCCATCTTATCATTTATATGCAAATATTCTCAAATCAAAACCACTGTGCTTAAGGGTTATTCAATCTGTCTGAGGAACCTACAATTCTCAGCAGACTGGATCCTGGACAATAGTGTCTGCCGTAACATAACAATCATAATCATGGAATTCAGAATCTAAAGCCAAATACTCTTCCACAACCAACAAGAAGCAGAGGAATTAGACCACACTGAAATTAAAAGCTTCTGCTCAGTTAAGGACACAAGATAGAGATGGGCTGGGGTGTGGGAGAGTATGTGCTGAGCAGGCAGGGATCCCTGACTTCAACTCTTCCACTGAAAATAACTGACTCTGTGGGGAGAAGCATGGAGGGAAGAAAGGAAGGAGGAAGGGGGAAAGAAGGAAATACACTGAAAATAACTTAGAGCAGAAGAAAATATTTGCAAGTCATTTTCCTGCCAAGATACTAGTAGTCAGAAAACACAGAGCTTCTACAACTCAAAAATCAAAGACAGGGTTGGCGAGATGGCTCAGCGGTTAAGAGTACTGACTGCTCTTCCAGAGGTCCTGACTTCAATTCCCAGCACCCACATGGTGGCTCACAACTGTCTGTAATGTGATCTGATACCCTTTTATGGTGTGTCTGAAAACAGTGACAGTGTGCTCATATACATAAAAATAAATAAATCTTAAAAAAAAAAAAAAAAGAAACCCAAAGACAAACAACCCAGGAGAAAAGAGTGTGGAGTCTGGCCCCATGGCCCAGGCTTAGTTATACTCTAGCTACTCGAGAAGTGAAGACAGAAAAATCTCAAGTTCAAAACCTGCCTTGCCTACTATCTTAGTTATTGTTGCAAAGAGATACCATAACTAAGACAAGTCTTATAAAGAAAACATTTAATTGGAGCTGGTTTAGTTTCAGAGAGTCAGTCCATTATCGTTCAAGGCTGATGCTTGGGCAACTTAGATGCTGCCTATCTCAAAATAAAAACTGTAAATGGGGTTGTGGGTATAGCTCGGTGTACAGCACTTGCCCTCCACCCCCAAACATGCATATACACAGAGTATACCTCTGAGTAGACCCTTTTCCCGAAGAAGATCTACAAAAAAACTGGAAGTGAGAGGAGGTACTCAATCTCAGTACTCATGAGAGAATGCAAATCCAAGTCACAAGGAAACAGTGCTCCCTCTGGAAGCAGAACAAACCAGGAAGAGGAGAGAGTGAACCCCAAGCAGGAATGCAAATGGCTGCAACTCCGTGAATGTTTGGCAGTTGGCTACTAAATTAAGCCCAGAATCATCATGTGACCCAGCAGTTACAATGTGTTACAGTGTATTTAAAAGAATGGCAAACAAGTGTTCAGGTGGAAACTTGTATGCAGATGATCCTGGAAACAAACACGTCTCTGTCATCTTATGACTGACTTGAAAGAGACTGATCTACCCTGTACAGCAGGCGTTGATGAAGGATTCTTAGGAAGAAAACTAGAGAACACACTAATTGAATGGAGCCAGACCTTTTCGGGTTCTCATACATGTTCTCATACATGGATCAGTGGATGGAGCAGCTGGCAAGCATGTGTGGGGGACCTGAGTTCAGATTTGTCATACTCACATAAAAAGCTGGCTATGTGTGCTGGGTAGTTTTATGTTCACTTGACACAAGCTAGAGTCATCTGAGAGGGGAAAACCTCAATTAAGAAAATGCCTCCGTTAAGATCAGGCTGTAGGCACACCTGTAGGGCGTTTTCTTAATTAGTAATTGTTGCAGAGGGCTCAGCCCTTTGTGAGTGGTGCCATCCCTGGGCTGGCGGTCATTCACTCTATAAGAAAGCAGGCTGAGCAAGCCATGGGGAGCAAGCCAGTAAGCAGCACTCCTCCATGGTCTCTGCATCAGCTCCTGCCTCCAGGTTCCTGTCCTGTTTTGAGTTCCTGTCCTGGCTTACTTCAGGACAATGGTGGACTACTGCAGTGTACAAGTGCAAGCCCAATAAACACGTTCCCCAACAACTTGGTTTTTGGTTATGGTCTCTCATTGCAGTACTAGAATCGGTAACTAAGACAGCAGGTGTGGTGGTCTGCTGTAATGTCAGTGTGTGTGAGAGATGGGGATGGGATCTCCCAGGAAAGCTGGTGAGTAAGATGAGCCAGATTGAAAATAGCTAATTTCAGGGAGAGACATCCTGCCCTGCCCTGAAGTAAAGTGAAGAGCAACTGAAAAAGACATCTAACTCAACCTCTGTTCTATGCGCACACACACACACACACACACACACACACACACACACCACCACCACCATCACCACCACCACCACCAACAACCACCATACATGTACATATATGTACATACATGTGAATGCACAAATAAAAACCCAATCCAGAATAAGCACATTGATAGATAGTTAAAGTAGGTTTGTGCTTGTCAGGACTGGAAGGAGACAGGTGAATAAAGAGGACCAAAGGCTCAATGGGTATAGTGTTGTCTTTCATAGTTATTAAATGTTTTGGAACTAGACAGTAAGGATGGTTGTACAACATTGCAACTGTACCAAACGTCACTGAATTTGTACTTCAAAATTGTTAATATTATGAATTTTATGCGTATTTATTTTTCCAAAAGAAATGAACACTTCTGAGATCATCTTTCAAAGAGTCTATTTGGAGCGCTGGTATGGGTCCTAGAAGCACACCGAATGCCCCGTAATTGGTTCGAGTATCTTGGGAGCACATTTGGAGAGGCGTTAACATTGTAGGCCCTTCTGTAGTAACTCTCTTCACACCCGGCAGCATATAGTCCAGCAAGGAGAATGTGTAAGAGGCATCGCATCGGACCCTCCAGAGCTCTTGTTTCTTAGCTTGCAAAGCTGCTAAGGACTTTAAATGACATTTCTGCAGGGCTTGGTTACATAAGCGTGCTTTCAGTCTCCCCACTCAAAACTCTTCCTACGCAACACCTGACGTCACAGTTCTGTTCCCTGGTCAAGGTTAATCTCTCCCCAGCCCTTTCTTCTCATTCGCTTTCAGCATTTCTTCCCCCTTTTGTTGCTCTTTTCTTCGCAGCCAAAAGCCAGGCACAGGCTTCCGCATCTTAATAATGGGTCTCGCTTGGCCTCTAGGATCGCTGAGAGGACAATTCTCTTCTGCCTTCTCCTTCCATCCTCTCTCCGCGTTTAATCATCAGCCCCCCACCCCCAACCCCCTTGAGAAGGTCATCCATTTCACTGAGGGGGAAATGATACCTCTACCTCGAAGTGAGCTGCATGAACTTCCGGTCCTCTCCTGGCTCCTCAGACCTTTCTCACTGCATCCGTGTGGAACCAAAATAGCACCTGGGTGATTGGGAACGCTCCCACGCTCCCACGCTCCCACACTCCCACGGCCGGGGAAGCTAAGGCAGCAAATCCAGGTCTAGTGGTCTTGACTCACCGGAGAGCTAAGTCTGTAACGAACTTAGCAAGGAAGTCACCCTGACTCAGAGTTCTGCTCCATTTAGAGGCAAATTTGATAGGAAGCGACTGGAAATGTGCCCAGGAATCAGAAACCCGTGGTCCAAGACACCGTACACAGCACTACTGACTTTAGAATGGTTTGCTGAAGTTTTTTTTTCTTTTTCCTTTTAAGTAGAGAGGCATTTTGACACAAATAGGGAAAAACCAAATCAAACCACCACCACCACCACCACCGCCGCCACCACCCCTAACCCCCAATCTCCTCCACCAAAACCAAACCAGCATGAACAGTCTCAGCGGGTACCATTTACCTGACACACACTGCTGACAGGGTAGGAAGGCGAGGACTGCGTTTACAAACTTCCTCTTTCCTTTTTGTTCCAGTATAAACTCTTGTTATCTCCTTTGACAAGGCATTTGAGCCCCCCCCCCCCCACACACACACATGGTAAGCTATGTGTTTTCGTTTTGAAATCAATTTTCTTGGATTTTTATTGATGTGAAAATAGTTGCTTGACTTATTTACTCACAGAATTTATTCCTGACCGGTGACCTACCTCTCCTAAGGGACTGAGAGTTAAGTGTTGTGGACTTTTGCACCTTTGGTTTAGAGGCAGGGAAAAGCTAATTTACATCATCTTATTTAAATGCTCTGTCCTTTCATCGAAGCCCCTCTCTGAACCAGGCCTCATGCTATGCTAGGTGACAGAAATCCCTACACAGCAGCATTTCAGTCTCACAGTACATTGGTCTGTGTGTCTAAAAGTCTCACCACACCTAGCAGCAAAGCCCAATTCATACGGGAAGGCTAAGCCTAGCTCAATATAATATCCCCAAATGTAAATGGATCCCTTCTGTTGGCCAGACGGTGGACTATGGAGTCCCAGATTGGATGGGTGGTCCATCCCACATCAGGAATAGCTGCAGCCCATCTCAGCCTGGGCTCATTCTCGGGCCCCTTGGCTGTTCTTCCCTCTCCAGTCTACCACCCTCAGCCTTCCTCCTGATGTTCTAGGCTTTATCCTGCCCTCTGGACACTAGAGTTGAAGCTAGAATTTAAAGGAAATTCCAACTAAGAACAAAACAAAATATGGTCTACTGCTACTGAGATTTACAAAGAACCCCGGGTGAGAGAGCAATAATTGGAAGGCTCTAGACATTCGTTGAGGCAAGCCACAGGGTTCCAAGGGAATATTTTTCTTTCTATTCACTGCAACAGCTGGGCAGGAATTTCCCTATTTGTTAGGGGGAAAGAATTTGGCCAGAAAAATCCTGAGTCTTTTTCCCTTTGTCCCAGCAGAAGTCAGCTGTACCTCAGGACAGGTAGAAGCAAAGGAGTCAGATGGTTTATTCATTTACAAATGATTCAGGGAACTGAAATTTTCTTTCTGACTTTTCTACCCCCAGGCAGGGAGTTTTGGTAGAGAAACAACCACAGAAGAGTTAACTAGCCTGGATCTCCGTGACTCTGCTCTCCCAAGATGATCACATTCCATTCTGGAATGTAATGCTGCTGAAGGAGGCCAGATTGGTTCTGTAGATGGTATGTGCCCCACCTACACACACCCCTAGAGTTCCTAACATGGCGGTTTTGCCCAAGTGTTAACTGTTCTTTCTTTCATCCAAGGAATGATTTGTTGAGTGTTCTTCATGCTGGGTATTATGCAGGTGGTGAGAATTATAGTGAGGAAATTATAGTGGGCAAAGACTCAGACACAACCTTAGTCAATGGGTGGGGCAACCGAGGGACTACGGGGAGGCAAACCAGTAGAGACACATTACTGCAGCTGCCCCAAACCCAGGACACATAGACTACCACAGTGCTAGCCCATGTGCTAGAGCCAAAGGATGAGCTGGAAGATCACAAATGAAAGGAGAAATCCAGACAGAGGGAGCAGCATCGGCAAGATGCAGTGACAACAGCAGCTTAGCTCATTAGAGAAGGAAAGAATAGAGGGAAGACAAGTCAGAGATGTGGGGGTGGGGGGACATGGTGCGGGGAGGGAGTAGGAGGAGACAGGAGGAAATAGGAGGAGGGAGATAGGAGGAGGTAGGAGAAGGGAGATAGGAGGGAGAAAGAAAGAGAAGAGGGAGAGAAGGAATAAGTAATAGGGAGGGAAAGGAAAGGAGAAAGAGGGAAAGAGCAGGAGAAAGCAAGAGAAAGGAAGGGAAGAGGAATATGGAGAGTAAGAGAGGGAGAGGGAAGGAGGGGGAGGACAGGAATCATCAATGTATAAACATCAATTTTGCATGGCTGTGTACTAGCAGTACAATGTACATATCCAGTAGCAATGAACATTCAAAAATTAAGAAAACAATTTCATTTATAACAGCATCAAAAAAAGAACAAAATACTCATTGGGAGCAAATTTAACTAAAGAAATTCAAGTCTAGGATGTTGGAAATGACAGGACACCATTGAAAGAATTTTCAAATATCTAAATGAAGCAGCCAGTGTTTGGGAACTGGAAGCTTGAAGATGTGTTACTCTGAGACCATGTACTCAGCCACCCCTACCAACATCCCAAATTAGTTCTTTGCAGAAACTGACAAGTTGACCACCAGATACACATGGAAACCCACAGGACTTAGCCAAAACAGCATGGGAAAGGAAAAATGAAGAAGACACACTTCCCAAGTTCAGAACTTAGCAAGAAGCTGCAGAAATCAAGGCACTATGCTATGAGTAGATGCATAGATCAGTCAGACAGCACCGACAGGTCAGGAGTAGACAGAGCCTCTCTAATTCATAAAGGAGTGTCTGACGATGGTGCTGAGAGGGTTAAAGAGTAGATTTCCCATAATTGTGCCAGCACACCTGGACATCCTCATGCAAGAGGCTGAAGCTGTGCTTCTCCCTCACACCATAGTCAAGAATCATCTTAAACTATAAAGAGCTAGTTGGTCTAAGTGCAATAGCCAAGACTTTCAGAGGAGAAATGCTTGACCTTGGGTCAGGCAATGGCTTCTTAGCTATGACAAGAAGACAAAAGCAGAAAATTGAGCATTATCAGGACTCTGGACTCTGTTTCAAAGCACACACTCAAAAAGTAAAAAACAAAACAGAGAGAGAGAGAGAGAGAGAGAGAGAGAGAGAGAGAGAGAGA
>JADRCD010176628.1:0-19786 GCA_019843815.1 Montemys delectorum
TATGTTGAAGTACACAGTTAATATATTTGGAGTTATTTAAAATCTATACTGAGAATAATGTATTTTCACTATTGCTGTAGATGAACATCTACATAAGACTGTTAAATTGGTTGTTGTTTCATAGCAAACAACTTTTATAATTTTTATAACTGTTGTATTATAATATTTAATAAATTTTAAGGAATATGACAAAAAAGATATTTTAGGTATTCAAGGGGGGTTTCTGGGAGGAGTGGGGGTACAAAAGGGAAACAAGAATGTGATCTAATTCTATTTACTTAAAATATGTTTTTAAATGTTAACAAATTCAGATAAATTGAAATCATGTAATTTTTCTCATCATAATGCAATAAAAGTTTAAAAAAAAAAAAAAAAGGTGTATGCCACCACCAAAAAAAAAAGAAAAAAAAAAAAAGAGAAGACCAAAGTGTAAATGCTTCAATCCTACATAGAACAGGGAACAGGGAACAAAGTAATCACAGGAGTTAGAGGGAGGGAAGGACCTGGGAGGGAGACAGCAGAGGAGGGGAAATAGGGGGCAGGAACAGGTATTGGAAGGGGCAGGAGAGAAGTACAGAGGGTCCGAAAATTGAATAGAAACATGTAACACTGAGGGATGGGAAACTGGGGTAGTCACTAGAAAGTCCCAGATGCCAGGGAAGCAAGAGGCTCCCAGGCCCCAATGGGGATGGCATTAACTGAAATACTCAACAAAGTGGAGATAATTAACCTATAGAGACTACCTCCAGTAGATAGGCATGACCCCCAGTTGAGTTATGGGGTCACTCATCCATCTCAAAAATTTTAACCCAGAATTATTTCTGCGTAAAGCAAAAACAGGGACAAAAAAATGGAGCAGAGCCTGAAGGAAAGGTCATCCCGAAACCATCCCACCTAGTGATCCATCTCATCTGCAGACACCAACCCCTCATACTATTGCAGATGCCAAGAAGCACTTGTTAACAGGAGCCTGGTGTGGCATGTCCCTTAAGAGATTCTGCCAGCACCTGACTAATACATATGCAGGTACTTACGCTAGCCATCAGACTGAGCCCAGGGACTCCAATGCAAGAGCTAGGGGAAGGACTGAAGGAGCTGAAGGCAATTGCAACTCCATAGGAAGAGCAATATCAACTAACTGAACCACCCAGATCTCCCAGAGACTAAACTACCAACCAAAGAGTACACATGGAGGGATCCATAGCTCCAGATACATATGTAGCAGAGGATGGCCTTATCTGACATCAATGGGAGGATAGGCAGACCCTTGGTCCTATGGAGGCTTGATGTCCCAGTGTAGGGGGATGCTATAGTGGTGAGGCAGGTGTGGGTAAGTGGATGGAGGAGCACCCTCATAGAGGCAAAGGGGAGGGGGAAAGGGGGATAGGACGTGGGCATTTTGGAGGGGTAACTGGGAAGGAGATATTTGAAATGTAAATGAATAAAATGTTTAATAAAAAAAAAGAATACAAAGGATTGAGAAATGGTTCCAAATTAAGGGGATATGCAGAAATTGACAAGGATTTCTTAATGTATCTTAATGTGACACCTTAAGTTATGTTTTGAATCAGAATGAGATTAAACTTCTGAAAAGTAGTTAATTGTGGAAAAACTGATGAGCTTAAGTCTATAGTTAAAAGAATTATACCAATATTTATTTATGCATATACCACAGGTATTTCTGAAGATAAGCTCATATATTATCAGGGTCCATGACTAACTATAAAGATAACAATAGATGTTTCAATTTTTAATATGGAAAAGTACAAAAAATGTACCAGTTAGGAAGGGTAGAAATGTACCAGGATTAAATTCCTGTATATAGCCATATCTTTAAGAATTCACAGCACATGACAAATTTTATTTTAACTAAAATCTTTGTTTGTCTGCTCCTATGCTATCTTGAAAATGTGCTTTAAGTAATTAAACAATTATTTCTTGATCACTATTTTAGTTTAAAGCAACCTCATTTGATTGGTCCAGAGCTCTCTCCTGACTTATTCAATTACCTTATATATGTCCTGAGAAGTGGGGATATGTGGTTACTCAAGTGCAACCGTTGACTATTTGCTGTGGAAAGCATCCTGATGATTGGCATTTAGGGGTTGGTGGGTATGAGAGATTCAGCATGGCTATCTCAGGCAGGAGATAATGGCCACCCTCACCTTCGAGAACTCAGGCACTTTGTAAATGCTGAGGTTATGAAGGTAAAGTAAAGGGCTTGCTTAAGGTTACAGTATTTCTTTTCATTTTGTTATATTAAACAGGTTCTTGTTTGTAAAAAGTCAGAGAACACTGTGTTCATACTAATCTGTTTCAGGGCAGACAGTATCTGTTTTTATAATAGTTCTAGAAACATTTACTTAAAACATATCATATACATGCATATGTACTTCCAGGCCCCATCATTTTCAATGTATTTAGCTCATTTACAAATGCATATTGGATAAGTTATTTTGCCAATTTTTATAGATTAACTACTTGGTCTGAATTTGACATTTGACAACAAGGATAAAAGTCATTTCCTCCATCCCTATTAGCATGACCTGAAGGTCCACTTTATTTCCCTCTGTTAAACAGCTCTAATCTGGGTACACACAGCCAGCAAGAGTAAGAAAACCAACTCTTTCCAAGTGTGGCCTAGATCTGTATGTTTACAACAATTTAAGCATTGATTATACCTATGTTTATGAAATTGATCCAAATAAATTATAGTATATGAATTTGAGTGTGATGATGATTATATTGTATTATTTACATCTCAGTGGCTGAGACCATTTTCTCCAATGTGGTATTTGCTTAAAGTAATTATCCTGACTGAGAACAGTGGCAGATTGAAATTAAATGTTTGGATTAAATATTTTGTCAGCAAACATGGAGCAACTGCCTCACTGCTGCCGCCGCTCTTCTGTGCATACTGATTAAAAATGATTACCAAATGATTAGCTTTTATTTTGGCACAGTTTTAAAAATACTCAGATAAATGATGCTTGATATCCAGTCTTCTACTCATTTAAATCATTGGGATTATGGAAGAAAATGGCCCAGACAAATTCATGGCAGTATTTAACTTCTAACACAGACCTGAGTCAAGCAAATAAAACTGGGCAGGTCTAGAAATAATCTGTGTTTCATGAGGTCTGAACTTGGGTTAAATATAAACTCTTTGAGGTGTGCTCCATCCTGGCAGGTAGGGAGAAAAAGTATCACTCTATACTGAAAGAAGAAATATATGAAGCTATTTTTAAGAGAGACTCTGTGGTTCCTTGGGTATTGATCCCCTCTTACAAAGCAGTAGTTTAATGTGCTAAATGGGAACAAATAAGAACATATGGCTTGAATCTACTCTGAAATATGAATATATTTTTAATAATAGGCATAGAAGGTACTTGACAAGATGTTTTAAATTTTACCTTTCATAATCAAACCATTAGGAATGATATTCAAATAAAGCAAGAATATGATACATCTTGCAATCCTCCAGTGTGTACTTGCTTGGATTTTGGCCAAGGACTGGAAAGTGTACAGTCGTATTTAAAATAACTCAAGGGACTGAACATAGGCCAAGATATCAACAGAAAAATAATTCAGTTCTTTTTCCTTTCAATGAATACATTTCACGAAGAATGACAAAATCTCTTGACAGGAAACACTATAAATGTTCTAAAGTAATAACAGGTTCACAAAAAGTATTAAATGCTTTATTTACCCATGTTTGAGCTAATTTAAATTGATAATGCTATTCCAATTTCAGAGGAATTTCACTCTCACTGACAATGAAACAGAAGAGGAATCATCTAGTTTTTATAATATATTACAATTTGAGTATGAATTGTATCCCCCTAGCCCCCCTTACTACTTTGGCTTCATATATTTGAACACTTGATCCTCAGCTACTGATGGTTTTTCATTTTATTTTTGTTTGTTTGTTTGTTTGTTTTTATAGGATGTAGAATCATTTGTAGGTGTAGTCTCACTTGAGGAAGCAGGTCACTACTGATTGGCTTGAGGTTTGACCTGCAACCCTACTTCCTGTCTACTCCCTGATTTATGGCTGTGGACAGACTGTAACCAGCTGCCTCACCTTCCTGTATGAAGCCTTTCCTACCAAGTTGGACTGTATCCTTCAAACTGTAAGCCAAAGTAAAACCTTCCTCCCTCAAATTGCTTCTTGCCACGTATTTTTGTCATAACATTCAGAAAGGGTAATTAATATGCTAGATCGTTTCAGCCTATACTATCCTTCTATGATAATGCAAATCATAAAAAATCCAACTCTCATGTGTCTCCAGAAAATAATTTTCTTCACCAGAACATGGAATGTATATGGCAAATTTGAAGATGTGAGATGGGCATATATTGGGTTCATGCATGTGGTATCCATGTACATGATCCAATTTAAATAAGAATATTCATTTCAGTGTACTATTTTCTGTATTTCTTTCACAAGCTATTATAAAATTAATACCCCATTAATAAGCAAGGCTTTTCTCAAAGGCTTGATTTGATATATAATGATAGAATAGAATAGGCATAGGAAGAGAAAAGTGAATTTGATTGGAAAAAAATTGAATAAAAGATGTTTTTTCTATTGTAATCCAATTCTAGATAACTTTCTAGCGCATTTGTAGTGCCCTTTGCTAGATCATATGCTCCTAAGGTATACTGCTGTTGAGGTTGTATTTACATACAAAGTTACTAATAATTACTTTAGACACAATATCAAAATAAGAAAATATGGTGGTTTGAAAAAGAATAGTCCTGATAGATTCATGTGTTTGAATGGTTGGCCCCTAGTGAGTGGCACTGTTAAGAGGTTGTTGGAGCAACTGTGGAGGTGGACTTTGAAGTCACATATGCTCAACATATACCCACAGTAGTATAGTTCATAGTCTCTATTCCTGGACTGTCTCAACCCACCAGCCCCACAAGTAATGACATAGAGACCTTTTATTAATTAAGAATGCTTAGGCCTTATGGCTTAGACTTATTCCTAGCTAGCTCATATAACCTAAATTAGTCTATTTATACTAATCTATATTCTGCCACATGGCTTGTTACCTATCCTCTCCTGCCTAGCTATTAGCAGTTCAACTCTTTATTAAGCCAATCAGAAGGTGCCTTAGGCAGGTGATGAAGGACAGGAGTATAGCTTCATGCAGTATAATGAAAGATTATCTAAAGAGTCTTTTTCTGTTGTCTGCAAATGAAGATGTAGAACTCTCAGTTCCTTCTCCAACACCATGTTTACCTGAATGATGCCATGCCAATATTGGGCTAAACCTCTGAAACTGTAAACTACTTCCTTTTATGTTATGTTTTCCTTTATAAAAAGCTGCCATCATCAGCGTGTCTTTTCACAGTGATAGAAACTCTAAGACAAAAAGTAAAAATCTTTGAAGAATAGAAAAAGAGAAGATTTGGCCATAACCTTAGGGACATATTCCATCATAACTTCAAATGTTAAAATTCCCAATGTTTAAAAGTTCAAGGATTCAAATCTTGAAAGTATAACTCTGAATAAAAACTAAAAGTATTAAAAGAATTTGTGAAATTTGTAAGACAGAGTATGTCTTGTTCTCTCAAAAATTGGTTCTTATAACATTCTTGCAAGCATAGACACTCAGATGTGTCAGGAACAGTAAACCAGGCACAACCATCATGAGCAAGGACCACATCAGAAGGAAGTAATCAAAATGGAAATTATCTAATTGGAAAGCACAGTAGTTGGCTATTACGTGTACCTAGAGTTATAACTAGAGTTGTCTATAGTGTCATGACAGATGACTCAAATCTTTGATAAAATTGGTCAACCCCTCAATTTAAGTTTCACCTTTTAACTTTCAAAAATAGTTATATGAAAAGCAAAACAAGATACCTCTTCATTTAGTGACCATTCATATTATGGATGTGAACAACATTCACCAATATTCTTTTAAAAAGTCAAATTAAAAAATAAAAAAATATAAGTTCATAAATATCTTTGCACTATTTTCTCTTCTATTGGAAATGTTTTGTTGTTGAGATAGAGTTTAGCAAATTATAAAAAGCTAAAAAAAAATCTATGAAAATAATAGAAAAGAACCTTTCAAAGCTTACAAAGAATGGCATGAGAAAAAGCAGCAGACAATTGGGCAATTATGAGCAATTGGGCAGTGTGAAAAAGCTATGCAGCTTTAGGAACAGAGGAAGTGCCAAGTGGATATACATTGTTGATATGGGCACAGCCATGTCCAGAACTACAATGCCTCAGATCCATGGGAAGATAACAGAGTTTCTACAGGAGAGGTCTAAGTATATGTGTTTAGGAAGGATTGATCTTCAAGCACCAAAAATACCAACCAGATTTCTCTTACTCCTGGATGACTGGAGCCAGAGCCGGTCAATCTACAGAGACTTCCCAAAGACATCAGCCAACCTGCCCTGTTGTCCAGCATTATAATTGGTGTGTCTCCATCAGAAAGTACAGCCCATCTGATCCTAGCTTTTCTGTACATGTGTCTGTCCTTTATTCATTTTCTTGTTTTCCAGTTAGGTTTCCACAACCAAGTGGTGGAGGATGCAGTGAATATCTTTTGATTATTATTCTTAATGATAAATTTAAATGCATGAATGTTTTCCTGATGTCAGTGCAGTGTACTCAGATAGTACCCAAAGAGGCCAGAGAAGGGTGTCAGATTCTCTGGGGCTGGAGTTTTAGATAGTTGTAAGCAGACTGTGGGATACAAGAGTAGAATCCCCATCCTCTCTAAGAGTAGCCAGTGCTTTTAACCTCTGAGACTTCTCTTTAGCTTCAGTTGTCAGCATCTTTAACTTTATTTGAAGTCTAACTACCTGCTGCTTGTTTTTCTTTCAGGGTGTAACTCTTTTTACAGAATACATTCACTTTTGCTTTCAACTGATTACTACTGCTTTTGAAATTCTTTGATGATTTAGTGTTCATTTGCAGGGTATTTGCATCTTGTTTAACTCTCCATTATTCTATGTTATGTATTTGTCAAATCCACTTTACAGTGCAGTCAAAAACCATCAGTTTGGTGAAACCACGTTGGTACTGGAACAGCAAATTGTTCCATAAGCACCTTTTTTCCAACCTTTGTCCTTCCTCATTTCCAAACCACTACCCAGGAAATTCACTGGCTATGCCAGGTAAGTGTGAGTTTAGATCATTAAGGTCCCTCAGTTTTCTCAGTTAGACAAAATGAAATGCAAACAACTGGTACTCTCCTCACCTCACCCCAACAACTAGGGTCTGATGTATCCCAGACTTTTCTCAAATTCACTATGTAGCAGAGGATAGACCTTGCATTACTAACCATTTGCCTCCAGTTCCCAAGGGTAGGTAGGGATTATAGGCATGCATAAGAGAACACATTTCTGCAGTGCTGGAGATGGAACCCAGGGATTATGACTGTCTGGCAAACATTATATCAACTGAGCTAGTTTCTCAGATGACAGATTTTTAACTGGAATATTTCACTACCTTATGATCAAGCCTATTCTTTCCCTTAAATTCAGGTTTCTGCCCCTGAGTGTCAAAGTTCTCTGTCTCTGTTTCTGTCTCTCTCTCTCTTTCTCTCTCTCTGTCTCTCTCTGTCTCTCTCTCTGTTCTCTCTCTCTGTCTCTCTCTCTGCTCTCTTTCTCTCTCTGTCTCTCTGTCTCTCTCTGTCTCTCTCTCTCTGTCTCTCTCCCTCTCTCCTTCTCTCTCCTTCTCGGTCTCCCTCTATCTGTTTCTCTCTCACTCTTGCTTCTCCCCTTTCTCTTCCCCCTCCCTCTCTTTACTCCTTGTCTGTCATAGGAATTACAATTTTCAGAATTTCAACATTTGAGTTTTAATCATTCAAGATTGCAGGGTTTTACATTTAGACATTAGGAGCTTTGTGCCTTAGGTATTTTGATCTGTTGAGGTCTCCCTATTTGAAATTGTGGTATTTGAGACTCAGTCTTGCAGATTCATAATCTGCACTTGAAAGGTGAAATACTTTCCCTCACAATCCCTAACAGTCTGCTTATTGCTACCAACTGAGACAATCCTATTTCCATCCTTATGGCAAATACATCATCAGCTGTATCTGGAAGCCACATTATGTGCTTTATAAAGCGGTGTATAAAAGGAAGTCTGTACCTTGCATATGTTAGAGAAGTGGAAGAATAACCTAAGCGAGAACTGATAAAGAAGAGAATAAGCAACTCTCAGTACAAGATGTGTCAGAGTTATAATGAACATAATATAATAGTTATAATGAACACAGTATAATACCTGCTCAAGTTAGTACAGCATCAGTGTACATGGATAGCTGTCTTAAGCAAACTATGCAAACTTCCAGACAGGCAAGATAAATGTTCTCTCTCTTCCCTTCTGTGAACCTAGAACCCAGATTCTTCTGAGAAGACAGAACCTTAATTGAGAAGATGACTCTACAAATTTGGTCCATAGCAAAGCTTGTGTTTGAGGGAGGCAGTTTCTTGATTGACGATTGATTTGTATGGAAGCTCACACAAGACAGTTCTATGTCTGGGTAGGTAATGCTGGGTTGTATAAGAAAGAAGACTTAGCAAGCCACGAGAAGCAAGCCAGTAACGTAGCATTCCTTCATGGTCTCTGCTTAGGCTCCTGCCTCCAAATTCCTGCCTTGAGTTCCTGTCATGTTACTTCTTTTCGTAACTGTAATGGAGACAAATAAACCCTGTTCTTCACCAAGCTGCTTTTGATCTTACTTGTTTTATTATTGCAATAAAAACCCCAACCAAAGTATTTGCTTTTGGGCACAGCGGCTAGGGTATATTTCCTACCTTTCTCTTGTGACTAGTGTGGCTAGAAGCCTGAATTCTGATTTCTTAGACAGAAGAGATTAGTCACTTCTCTCCCTAATCTGACTTAAAAGAATGATTTAAAAAAGAAAAAAGACAAGAATAATCTGACTGTGGTTTGTTTGTTTAATCAACTACGATGACTATCTGTTACAGATCACTTTTCCTGAGCTAAAATACTAATGGAAACAAACCCTAAAATATTTAGCATCCAGATCTGGCCACAAAATGGTAGAGAAGCTGATAGGGAAGATTAAACCTAGATGATGATTCTCATGGGTTTTGACCTATTAATCAATCTCTCCCACTGTCTTTGCCACCCCAGCTCACCTCTGCCTGTCTCTCTCTGGGAGGTGCTGTTCAACATGGTTGTTCTCTGACATGCTTTTGGTGCCTATTCCAGGTCCATTCAAGGTTTCAAGGCTAGTCACTGCATTCTTCTTCCAACTGGCTGGCATGCTGGGAGTGCATGAGAGGTGTATTTCTTTCTAATTAAGTCATCCAAATGACTTGTTAGTACTGCTTGAAAATCCAGTTTTCAATTAAAAAACAAAAACAAAAACAAAAATGATAGGTTTGTTTTTATGTGCAATGAGAGGAAAGGCTTTCCAAATTCTTATAGGCATGAGCCTAGCAAGAAATTTATCATGTGTTCTTCACATTTGTCTTAACACTTCGTGAGAAGCCACTGATGGCTTGGGACTTATTTTTGTAGAGAGCAGAGGGGTGTTGCCTTAGATTTTTGTTTTGTTTTGTTTTGTTTTCCCTGTTGCTGTGATAAGATACCCTGACCAAAGAAGTTTAATAGAGAAAGATTTACTCTGGCTCACAATTTAAGGAATAGTCTAGCATGGCAAGGAAGTCAAGGCATGAGGAATGGGAACAAGTTGGTCGGTTTCTGGCTATGGTGTTGTATACTACAGACCCACAGTGAGAGAAACTTGAGGGATCTATTCCCACTGCAACCTCAGTCAAGAAGCAGAATGAGATGAGTGTGTCGTGTGTATGTGTATTCATGTGTATGTGGGTATACAAGCTGATATATATATCAGCATGAATGTAGATGACAGGGCATATGTAGTCTTAGGTATCAATCATATGTAGTGCATTTACTCCATCTAGCTGGAAATACTCTGTGCTTCCCCCAGATGAGGGAATAATCATGTCCCCAATCAAGATGAGTCTCCTTTTGATAGTGGCCAGTAACATCACTCATATTAATTGATTCTTTAAAAGCACAGAACAGGGAGTTCAGGAGATGTCTGTATTGGCAAAATGCTTGCATAATAAGCAGAGGAACCCATATTCAGATATGACTTCAGACTCATTTACTCAAGTGAAAAGACCTAGGGGAACAGGTGGACAGATGCTTAGTGCCCTAGCACTGCTTAGAAAGAGATAAATAAATCCTAGGGACATTCTGGTTTCCCATCTGAGCATACTTGAGGAGATATGGACCAGTGAAAGACTCTTTCTTAGTAAATTAAAAATGTTGACATTTACTGAGGAATGACCCCTGCGACTGTACTCTGTCATCCACTGCCATGTACATAGAGGTGCATATAACCACACATGCACATCTACAAACATACGAACACTAATATAAACACACAGAAAAACAGTCTCATTTAATTGGATCATGAAACATGCATAATATATTCCTATGAAAGCTATACTGTTCACCTAAAGAAATAAAAGAAATTATTATGATCCAGAAACACTACCAAAGGTACTCTGTGAATCTATCCTCCTGCATCTTTTTTGTTGAAGGAAACAGTCAGCTCTAACCTTACCAATGTTACCCCCACAATCCTAGAAGGAGGAGAGAGGAGTTAATTAAAGGGACTGTGATTATAATGGAAGATACCCTCTGGACAATAATACAGTCTCTAAAGCAATTGTTTTGGTTTTCCAGCCTCTCTCTCTTTCTCAAAGCCTGAGAAAAATAAAACATGTACTTTCATTACAGAATTTTGCCACGTCTTCTCCTTGATTACAGTTATCTTGCTTTGAAGTTGCTGTTAGACTAAACTTGAATACAGTCATCCAAGCTGCACAAGAGCTACCTGTCTCTCTAAATTCAAACAAATGAATTTGACATATTTGTGCTGCATGTCACCTATTGAATTTGAAAAGACCTCAGTAGAACAAAATTTTAAGGTTGTGCCAATGACTGAAAAGACATTTTGAAAACTATTTTGTTTTGATTTTTAGCTAGAAGAATGTGTTTCTTAACTGATTGAAAGCTACTGAGGAATTATGGGGTTATTTTTGCTTCGTGTGTTATGTGGTAGTTTCTTCTTTATTTACCACATCCAACTTGGTGACTGACAGAATTCTGAATGGCCTTTTGGATGTTGTATGTAGTCTAGGACTTAAACTGTGGGGTAAAGAAAAATGGGCCTTGGGCCCTGGAATGTATAAGGATTCCTGGAGTTTGTGAAATTCAGTTTGATCATTGGGGAAGCTGAGGCTTAATTTCTCAAGTGTCCTGGGAAAATCTGGGTATAAAAGCTGCTGGAGATGTGTGCTGTCAGAAGGGGCCCTACATATCTACCCACCTTTTATTTCCCTTGTAACACATAGTAAGACCAAGCAGATAGATTCTGTGGTTGGTAATTTAATGAAAACAATCATTCTGATAGAATGATTTTAAACCAGCTTCCAAGACAATGATCAATTTGCCCACTTATCCCCCTTTTAAGAGTTGCTTTGTTTGCAGATAAGGAGAGCCTCAGATAGAAAGTCAAGCTACTATTCTTCAAACAGCCCTACTACTTTATTCTTTGTGCTACTGTGGGCAAATTGCTGACCCTAGTTTAAGTTCAATATCTGAAAGTATTGCCTCCCTCTTCCGTTGAAGGTGGCAATCCATGTACAGCATCCAATATACTATTCCCCATTGAGCATAAAACTTCAGCATCTTGCTAAAATTCAAGCCCTGATACAATCCATCAAAATAGAGTTTGCACTTCTAGCAAGCTCCTGCATGAGGCCAATGTTGCTATTCTGTGAACTGCTGCTTAGCAGAAAGTTTGTATAACATATTGTTATTTTTATTCACATTAATTTATTATCATCACACTAATTAATATTATCATTTCCTGCTTTTCTTACTAAATGAAGTCTCTCTGTAGAATAAATATGAATATGTTTAATGCTACCAGTCATATTGTTTCAATTCTATACCATATTTGACAAAATAACTAAGTGCACTGTTCTCTTCATTTATCAATGACAGCATTTCACATCTTCTCACTCATGATTCTTTAAGTGGTTTATATCCTCTTATGAATATAGTATCTTTCCTGGTACTTTTATGTTTTGAGCTCTGGTTGGGTTGCTGTGTTACTTCCCCTACCTTTCATTGTCAGTTACTTTCTTCTATCACATGATCATCAAACTCCGTGCCTGTCTGGTTTCTCACTTAGGTTTTGTGGTGCTAAGGAGAAAAGTTTATGCATCATTTTTATCTACAAATACATCATTTGCCCAATACTATCACATAGCAGACATCTCCACAAAATTGTATTTGAAGGTAAAATAGATAAGAACAGACAGGCTTTCTCAAAATTTGAGATCACCATTGTTAAAGAACAAAACAAAACAAAACAAAACAAAACAAAACAAGAATTGAGATCTTAGTGATGGAGAGATGGATCAGCAGTTAAGAGAACTGGCTGCTCTACTATTGGACCCTAGTTTGATTTCTACTATTCACATGGAAGATCACAACCATTTGTAATTCCAGCTCCAGGGTATCTGATGGCCCCTTCCTGTCTTGTGGGCCCCAGGTACACACATGGTTCACAGACATGCCTGCAGAAAAAAAAAAACCACATAAATGCACAAACATAGGCATGCATTCAGACAAAACATATAAATATATAAAATAGAATGGTAAATTTTAAAAAATGAGAATCTTGCCTGACACTACCCAAGCTGTGGCTTGATTAGGACATAGAGATGAATGAAGCCTTCTGGGGCCTACTCTCCCTTTCGCAGACCATGGCCTTGGTTTGGACCAAAAGGGTCTTTGAACATTTTTCTGGGTGAAAGAAGACAGAGAAGAGAGAGACATCAACTCTACTCGGTGGCCTCTGGAGCTGCATTCCCAGTGAGACACTCTGAGGCAAGAACTGCTAGACTGTGCTTCTTCTGGATTGAGTTTAGGGAGCCCAGAAAGAAACAGACTTGGAGCACATTTTTTTTTTTTTTTAGCAGTGGCTGCCACATCCACAGTTCCTTCTACATCCAAAAACCCAAGAGAGATTTAGGAATTTACTTTTCTGGAGACCATGATTTATCTGTTTGTTTGAAATCATGTTCTGCAAAACAATTAAACCAAGAAAGAACTCAACTAGATCCTCTGAAATGTTCTATAAACTTTTGTCTCCAGTAGATACATGTAACTTTTTTGGTTGATTTGTTAATGACCTAGATTTTCTTAGGGGTGTTGTTCTCAATGCTGGTCGATATTAGAATCATCTGGTTGAGGGTGTCAGTTAAACACTGGTGCCGAATGAGAACAACTTAACCAGCTTTTCTAGGAGACCTAGCGTCTTTTTCTTTAAATGCTGTTTAAGAGATTTATATCCAGACAGAGCAGAGATTCATGTGTTTATAGATAGCCTTACCACAGTGTCCTATACATTAACAAGGTAGCTGCATGCACAGCATTGAAAGAGAGCCCTATTGAACCATTTTTTAAAATAATTATCACTTTGCATATGGCATGTCTTAAATGATAGTGGTGGAGACTATTAAACTGTTATATCACTCTGTAAGACACTAAGCAAAATGAAAGAAAAACGGAAGGGAAGAGGTTCTTTTGCTTTTCTCTTTCAGAGAAAAATATATGGTTCTTGTTGCTAAGGAAACAGCCATCCATTCATGTTCTTCATTCCAACCTTGGGTCACGCCCATTGGTGATCATGTCAGGACTTCAAGCGTAGAGAATTTTTAAAAATCGTTTTATAACTGAGTTTTACTGCCTCAAAAAAATATAACCTATCACCATTTTGTTCTTGTTTTAGATACCTGGTGGCCAGGATTGTTTTTCCATGGGCTTAGACTTATTTCAATGTTGTCTCATAGACAACAAAGATTGTGCTGCTGAATAAACGAGAGCAATAGCAAGACTAATCTCATGCTGTACATTACAGAAAGAGACTCATTATAATGTAGTCACTATGGCATGGGCCACAGTCAAAGAAGTGGTGTGTGTAGGGTTCAGCATTTAAGAAGACACCCCTAAAAGGAAAGTACATGAGTCTCTTGAATTTACCCAAGTAGTTTCTTTACTTCATCACAGCACCCATTCTGATAGTTACTTCTAGCTTAAAAGACACCTTTTTTCCTACACACATTAAAAAGGGGGGGATTAATTTCTTTGTATTAACTACAGACAGTTAGAGACAAAAGATTATACACAGTTTAGAGGAGAATCAAATTACTCAGGTTTATTCATAACTCTGCTTTAAGGGCAATAGGGATTATACAAGTAATAAAAGCTCAGGGCTTTGCTAGGTACATTATCTGTAAAATGGGCACCTGCTTGTGACTTCTACACACCCTAATTACTTCTCTGCAGGCAGGGCTGAAACCTTGATCGAGTGTCTATAGGTGTCTCACTTTTAATTGTCTAAAACAATCTTAACATCTCATTCACTCTGGTCATGGCTGGTGTGCCACTCATTTCTAGGCAGTATGGTAAGAGATGAGATTTCCTACGAAAATTTTTTTCTCCCCTTAAATGAAGAATTCCCTTTTATAGGTGATTTTTTTCCCTATCAAGCTTACCTGGAATCATGGTGAACAAGAGTTGTTCAAGACTTGAATGTGGACAATATGAGAAATGTGGAAGAGAAGGACAGGCCCTAATTCTATGATTTCATTGTTAAGCTATCGAATTGGCCAAAGTGGGGCCACTCTAACTTCTGTTTCTCAAAGAAGAAAAATCAAATCTTACTCTTTATGTCAGTGTGACACTTTTTCTGTTACTTATAGCCAGAGCAAAGTTTACATACTACCCCCCCCCCATTTTTTTTAAAGCTTGGCAGTGAATACTAATTTGAGAAGTGACTAGATTTCACACTAAAGAAACTCTAGGTATGAGACTACAAAGGAAATAATTTCAGAATAAGAAAAAGTATTTTTATACTAGACATAAAAAGTTAATAAAAATGAATGGAAATGTGCTGACAGGGATGACAGGGATGAGTTGGTGGGGGCATCTCCAGGACAAGACAGAGACCTGGGATAAGAGAGGCACCCCAGAATCAGTGGGGGTGACCTTAGCTGTGGCTCACTGCATTGGATACATGGAACCTGAAGAGGCCACCTCCTGTTGCCAGGCAATAACCCCAGTGGAGCAATAGAGACACCAACCCACCCACAAAACTTTCAACCCCAAATTTATCTTGTCTACAGGTAATATAGGCATGTGGGAGGGAACAGAGACTGAGGGAATGATCAACCAATATCCGTTCCAACTTGAGACCCATCCCATGTGCAAGCATCAATCCCTAGCACTACTGATACTCTGTTATGCTTGCAGAACAGAAGTATGTTTTCCTCTGAGAGGCTCCACACAGCAGGTGACTCAGATATATACAGACACCTATAATCAAATATTGGATGGAACTTGGTGACTCTTATAGAACAGCAGAAGGAAGGATTGTGGGCCCTGAAAGGGATAGGAACTCCACAGGAAGATCAACGAAGTCAATTAACCTGGACCCTTGGATCTCCCTCAGTCTGAACCACCAACTAAAGAACATATGGGGCTGGACCTAGGCCTCCAAGCACATAAATAGCAGATGTGCAACTTGAATTTCATGTGTGTCCTGAACAACTGGAACAAGGGCTATTCCAAAAGCAGTTGCCTGGGATATGTTCTAGTAGCTAGGCTACCTAGCCGAGCTTTGCAGAGACTTCAAGTGCCAGGGTGGTGGTGGATACCCATAGGGGCCTCCTGCTCAGAGGAGAAGGGGATGGGGAATGGGAGATGGGGTATGGGAGATGAGAGAGTATTGTGGGAGGGGGTGACCAGTGAGCAGGGCAGTGAGCAGGATGTGAAGTGAATAACTAAACTAAATTGAATTAAATTTAAAAAGTTAATGTCCAGAATGCAAAATACTTTTTATACAACTCAATATCTAACATAGACTTAGCCCACCAAAAAACTGAGTGATAGACCTTAAATAGACATTTCTCAAAAAAAAAGAAGATGGGGATGGCCAAAAACTGTATTAAAAAAAAAAAAAAGCTTTCAACATTCCCAATCATTAGAAACATGCAGATCAAAATCTGAGATTTTTAAGAAAGAGATAACAAGTACCAAGGAAGACAAGAGAGAATTCTTGTATGGCGTTAGCAGCAATGTGCATTTTATAGCTACTGTACAAAAGAAGGAAGTTGTGATGGTTCCTTAATATTAAAAATAGTATTACCATATGATACAGTAGTTTGTCACTTGTAATATCTACAAAGAGGATGAAATCAGTGTGGGTGAAACATTGTACTTCCAAGTTTGTCTTGGCACTAATAACTGAGAGGTGAAAACAACTATATCCAACTGGTAAATGGATTTTTGAAAAATGTCATGTACATCATGGAATACTGTTTGGCCACTAAAAGAAACTCTATCATTTGTTACTGGAACTGGAGGTTATTGAGCCAAGAAAAATAAGCCATAGGTAGAAAGATAAGAAAGACATGAACTTATTTATAAACTTTTTTTTATTTATCTTGTGTTTCTCTATTTCTATACATGCTTCTCAAGATTTTTTAGGCTCCTTTTCTTTTACTTGCTTTGTCCTATTTCAGTTCATTTGGTTTTGTTTTTATCATATTTTATTATTATTTATTTATTCATTTTGGATCCTGTTCACTGCCCCTATAGTTATACTATAGATGCCTGTTTCCCAAGAAGAATCAGATAGGGGGTGGATTTGGATGACTGGGGAGGTATGAAGGATCTAAAATGTGTAGGGGAGGGGAAACTGTGATTATTATAAAATGTACAAAAAAGGTAGTTTTATGTTTTCATCATAAAGAAATGACAGACTTTGAGGAAGCAGATATGTCTTCCATAATTTAAACATATGTTATTCTGCACAGATATGTTTATATTATGTGTATATGTGATTTTTCTTTTAAGACAAGTTCTTTGTACATACCAAGGCCAGCCTCAAATTTACAATTTCACTGCCTCAGCATTTCAAGAGCTGGGATTACAATAGTTCATACATGCCTTAGCTGTTTATATATATATATATATATATATATATATATATATACATACATATATATATATATATTTGTAAAAAATGCTTTTTGTCATTTTCTGTTAATCTGAAAACAGTAAATTGCATGGTACAAATGCCAAAGTAGTAGGGAAACAGGACCTCCAAAGAGATGTAGTAAGGTAAAGAGATGGACAGGATGATTCTAAGAACTCACCAACCAAATTCCTGCCCAGAGGCTATAGAGAAAACACACACACACACAAAATCAAAACAAAATCAGCCAAATTAAAAAAAAAATACTGACAAAGCAGAAAACTTAGGCGAAGATTTCCCTTGTTTTCAATGTAAGTGTTGCTTTTAATCCTCAAATGATGGGGTGAGATGAGAGCCTTATCCCAGGCTGATATATCATTTGGGCCGAGCCAAAGCATTTTTCTCTGTTCTAACTAACCCTAGACCTAGGCCTGAAAGCTTCTAGCCCCTGTACAATCTAATCTTTTCTGCCGACTGATTCAGTCTAGCATCTCTCTGCTTTTGACTGAATTGCTCTGCTTGTCTTCATATTAACTTTGTCTATCTGTCTTAATCTGCTGGCTCATTCTCATTCTCTGGCTCTTTCTGTCATCACTTGTGTCATTTGTTCTCTCTGCAACCCGTCACACACACACACACACACACACACACACACACACACACACACCACATCACACACACCACCACCCTTTCTCTTTCTCTCTCTCACTGCTTTTAAGTAGCCTCTCTTTCTTGTGCTGTTCCTTCCACAAACTAACCTTCCCTTCATTGTTAGATATTAAAAGTATGTACTAAGTGTGTGTCTGTATTCTAGCCAGATCATACCATAATCCAAGGCATGTCTGAATTCTGGCCAATCATATTGTCCTATAAGGTCTTCAGATGTAATCCCTTTCCAGAGCAGCCACTATGCTACATTAAAATTCCTCTACAAAACAAGTCATGTTTTTGTATGTGATCTCTTAGCAAAATACCACTGAGCTGGATTGAAGTACCTCGACAAAACAAGTCAATTTTTCATTTCAACCCAATAAGTTTGCAACTTTCTTCAATACTAGAGTTCTGGAAGAAAGTCAGAAAGGAAAATTACTAATAGAGAACAATCATCTAGCTACTGTTATAACTGGCATTATTCCCATAGCATCTTTATTACTATGGTCTCTACTAATTTGGGAAAGAAATAAAGAAATTTTAGAAGAAAACATCTAAACATAGTTTCTCTAGGGACAGAGAGTTTGTAAAATATCTGTGGTTGCACTGATAGATTTATGTAGACTGCCTGGAAGGAAGAACTGGTAAGGAGTGTGGGGAGCAGGAGGGCAAGTTTAATTTAAGTCACATGTTTGGTGTGCTGATGTACCATTTGTTTGAAAGGCCATGTATACATTGAAAGCCTAGCTAAGAAGACATGGCACCATCTACCTGGACATGAAATCAAGATGGAATTAAAGAAGTCAGGTAATTTTGGTTAAGGATTATTTTTATACAGAGAACAGCAAGAGAAAAATCAATGAGATGATTTAGTTCATATATTAATGTTTATACTGAAGTCAAAGGAAGCAATGAAGAGGGATGATTGACAGGAACCTACAATGGCATGAGATGTTACATCAGAAACAGACTACCAGCGAGGGTATATGTTTTACAAAGATGGAAGAAGGTGGAGCTGAAATAAGCCATGCAGCAGAGAAAAATAGTCAGGGCATAAAACATGTTTGGCTGCTTATAGACAAGACAACATTCTGCACATATATGTTTGGCTGTTTATAGACCAGACAACACCATACACATATCTGTTCAGTTGCTTATAGACCAGACAGTATCCTGCACAAATATTCTGTATTGGTGTGGGAAATGGAAAATGCGCTCAAATGTGGTCTATTTTTCAAAAGTCCCAGAACACAACTTAACATCAGAGGGAACTGATATGTCATAAAATAAATTACTAATGTGAACTAAAATAAACTACTATAAAATTTCCAACGTTTTCTTACTGAGTTCAATGATTCTTTCCAAAAAGTTGGACAACTTTTCAGGATTTCCTAAACAAATGAAATATTGGCCACATTTTAGGGAAACCGATCTATTCAGCTTAGTTTCCCCTTGCTGACTCTTTTACTAGGAAGGAAAAGGAGATGAATTATGTGGGGACTGGTGGCTCAAATCAGATAAAGGGCCAAGAAACCAAAGATGGAGATTGGGTGAAAGATGTCCTGACCTAGCAGTATTCTAAATGTTTTTTTAATGTCAAAATAAGTTGCACATGCCAAAGAAAATCCTATTTAGAAATTGAGGCAAACAATTATGAGAGAATCAAGCTGCTTTGGCTAGAATGAGGTTGAAAGAACATGGCTTCCTTGTCTGTGTTCTTCCATGTTTATGAGACTACTCCATGGATTCCTGAGTAGTGCACCTGTGCTCAACAAACTGAATCTCCTTTTCTCCAAATAAAATCCAGAAGCTCAGATATGTTCAGGCTCTACCTTGAATTGATCAGGTAGCTGATGTCTCAAACAAATTAGAAGTCATTTATCTTTGTTTGGTTTTGCACGTTACATTTAAGTTAAAGACCTGTTAGGAAGGCTTAACCTCAGAGCAATAAATTAATGCATGATGGGATTTCACCCTGGTTCATGAATGTCTTCAGAAACTCTCTCTCTCTCTCTCTCTCTCTCTCTCTCTCTCTCTCT
>JADRCD010176629.1:0-12500 GCA_019843815.1 Montemys delectorum
CACACACACACACACACACACACACACCCCACGAAGTCAAGTGCATGTGCAGGACAGCACCAGGAGTCGCTGGTTCAGTCACTTAGGGAATGATATCTGCTTTGCTGTTATTGTCCCAGGTGAGGTAGAGGCAGCTAGTATAGAAATCACTCAGCCTGCTTTTTTTTTTTTTCTTTTCTTTTTTGGTTTTATTTTTGTTTTTCTCTTTTCCTTATTCTTGTATTTTTTGAGATAGGGTTTCTGAAGTAGAAATTTCCAGTTTCTGTAGGCTTAGATTTTTTTAAAAATTTTATTTATTTATTTATTTATTTATTTATTTATTTATTTATGAGTACACTGTAGCTGTCTTTAGACACACCAGAAGAGAGCGTTGGATCCCATTACAGATGGTTGTGAGCCACCATGTGGTTGCTGGGAACTGAACTCAGGACCTCTGGAAGAGCAGCCCGTGCTCTCAACCACTGATCCATCTCTCCAGCCCCATAGAAGTAAAACCTACTTTTGTTTGTTTGTTTGTTTGTTTTGAGATAGGGTTTCTCTGTATAGCCCTGGCTGTCCTGGAACTCACTCTGTAGACCAGGCTGGCCTTGAACTCAGAAATCCGCCTGCCTCTGCCTCCCAAGTGCTGGGATTAAAGGCATGTGCCACCACCACCCTTTAATAAGAGTTCACAAGGGCTTTGACAACCCCCCCCCCCCAGCCCATTGTCCAAAGGTAGGGAAGAAAAGATGGTAAATAGGACAATGGGATGTGGACCTGTTTAGAGGTAATTCTTTGGGGCAATTCCAATCTCCATTTGTCAGGATACCTGAAGTCCAGTTCAGTAGTGTCAGGATACCAAACTGCAATCAGCAGTGGTGGCAGGATCTAGGGGAAACTGCCAGGACTCTACCTGAGAGAGGTTCTCTTCCATGCCTCTCTCAGTGAAGCAAAGATCAAGGAGGAAGCAAGACCAACAAAGTGTTGCAAAGCTAGCTATGCAAGCACACTGTCACTGTCTGTTGAGTCCTATTTCTATCCTCTTCAAACATTACATGCCTTCCCACAGTCTTGCCTCAGCAAACTACCACGTGAGTCTGCATCACCTCACATTTCCAGAAGCTCCCACTTCAGGTTTCTTTGGGGACTCAGTTATGCCATGTGATATTTTGCTGAAGCAGACAAGTGATGATTAGAAGAAATATAAATATGACCCCACAGACAGAGTGTGAAGGCTCTTGCCTTGGTTCGCCTTGCACTAAGTTGCTGATCTCCACTTGTCATGACTTTGTAGAGAGGAAATCACCAAAGAATTTCTGGTGATATTCCAACCGATTCTTGTCACTTCTGAGGACTTGGGCTGACTGGCTGAGCCTTGTGGTTTCTTCTAGATCGAGCCTTGAGTACTGATTCCTGTTTGGTGTTTGCTGATTAGACTGCGCTGGACTACCACTGTCCTGACAACAAAGACTGGGATCCCCCCAAAGAACTACTACTAAAAGGGCTACAACCTCCACCTCTGGTAGGTGGGCTAGAAGGAAGGTTGAACATTAGAGAACCCTAATTAAAGTAGGTTTTGAAAAATCTAAGCCTACAAGTTTCTCTGGGTAGCCGTGGCTATTCTGGAACTCCCTCTTGTAGACCAGGCTGGCTTCAACTCAGAGATCTGACTGTCCCTGCCTCCAGAGTGCTGGGATTAAAGGCATTTGCAGCTACCACCCAGCACTTTTTGTTTTTCTTGTGTAGGGGTGGAGTGGTGGTGGGGTTTGAACCAGAGCTGTCTGAATGCTTGCAGGCACTGTCCTTCCACGTTGCCACCCCACCCCCAGTCCCAGAAACTACTCTGATAGACATGTTCCTGGCTCTCCTTTCTCTGTGCCTCAGACTGCTCTTTTCCATCATGACAAACACATCACCTATCTTGTTATGTTATCTCAGTGTCTGGTTGGTTTGTGGGCATCCAGGATCCTTCCTCTGTCACCTCTGTAGCCCAGGGCCTGATGGCAATTATTTAACACTTACTGATAGAACTTGGGGGAGTGTCATGGCTGCCCAAGGAGAAGATGAAACTACTCAAGATCATGAGGGTGAAGCCTCGACTAAGGCAGTGGCCCTTCTCTCTGAAGCTCTCCATACCCAGGGACCAACCTTACTACCAGTCTGTAGAAAAGGGACTTTGCTCCCTGCCTGTCCAGAAACATACCTGGAGAGGAGTCAGTCATTCCCTGCTTCAACTAGCCCTTGAATCTGGACTGTTTCCAATAAGAAAATAAGGGTAGGTTGCGGGGGAGGGGGTTGTTTTAATTTTATTTGTTTTGAAATGTTTTACTTAGAGATTTCCATTTTGTTTTTGGACTTTTTATAATTTGCTTATATTTTAGGAGCATTGATTTGTGTTTTGCCTCTATGTATATCCGTGTGAGGGTGTCAGATCCCCTGGAACTACGATTACAGACAGTTATGAGCTGCCATGTGGATGCTGGGAATTGAACTCTGGTCCTCTGGAAGAGCAGCCAGTGCTCTTAACCACTGAGCCATTTCTTCAACCCGTCCCTACCCTCCCCCTTGCCCCTTTATTTTTAGACCTTTTGAGACAGGGTCTCATTATGTAGCCCAAGTTGACCTCAAACTTGATCCTTCTCTTTCAGTCTCCACAGTGCTGGGGTTAAACACATGAGCCACCTTCTCTGACTACTTGAGGGTTTAAAGCCAGAGAACTCTCTATTGTGGGAAACATTATTTCTGAGTTACAAGGACAAAGAAAGCATCAGAAATGACCTCTGATGCCTTTCTTAGATCAGGAGGAATCACATTTGGTCCTGACGGAAAAGAATCATGTTTGAGTCCTTTTCCATCTCGAGGTGTCACAGAATTTTCCCTGTCCAATTTCATTCCTGCAAAAGAGGTCTGTGATTGGACAGGAAAAAGGGAGGTGGAGCTAAGAGTTGCAGAGACAGGGAGCGTCTTAGGGTAGGAGTAGAAGGAAGATGGCTGCGGATGCGAACCTGTGTGGCATTTACCAGCCACAAGTAGCTATGATGTCACAAGGTTAGAATTTGTTTTTGTTTTTGTTTTTGGAGACAGGGTTTCTCTGTCTAGGCCTGGCTGTCCTGGAACTCACTCCATATACCAGACTGGCCTCTAACTCAGAAATCCACCTGCCTCTGCCTCCCAAGTGCTGGGATTAAAGGTATGTGTCACCACTGCCTGGCTTAAAGTGGTTGTTTTTTTTTTTTGTTTTTGTTTTTGTTTTTGTTTTAACAAGGTTAGAGATATTGAGATAAAGCTTTTATCATTATCAATTGGCTCTAAAATTATTGTATTGACATCTTGTAAATTGTGATTCTATTGATTCATAAATCTGATTGGTTAACTATAAGCTTAAGTGTGTTAACTGGGTGATGTGATGACTGACCATGGGGTGCGTGGGGCGTTGCGTGGTAGTGAGAGGAACTGGGGGTGGGGGGCGCCCGAGAGACGGCGGGCAGAGGGTGGGCAGAGGGATGGCCTGGTAGGAGCCCTGTGGCCCAGCGTGGCCGGAGAGTTGTCAGTCCAGCAGGAGTGCGATAGCTTGGTCCGGCCTGCATATATTATTTTTGTTCCCACAACACAAGGGCAGGAGATACAACTTGTGTGTCTGCCCTCCTCCCATGGAACTAACTTCCAGTGTCATGGAGGTTTTCTGTCTCATGTGGCCCAGGTTGGCCTCTAACTTGCTATGTAGCCCAAACTAATTTTGATACTCTTGCCTCAGCCTCCCAGGCAAACTCCTGGGTGCTGTATTTTGTTTCGTCCCCAGAACCCCACAAAAAGAGCAAAGGTGTGTGATGGACAAATCCTCTAGTGGCGCAGGGAGACAGCACCACCTTCCCGAGGCTGCTTGAGTGCGGGCAGAGCTGGGATTGCTTTGTGACCTCTCAAAACCACAATCCCTAATCTTCCATGCCTCACTCTTTCCAAATTAACAGATAGCCCCAAAGCTGTCCATCATTTTTGTTGTTGTTGTTGTTGTTGTTGTTTATTTCACAAAGGGAAAACAGTTCCCATTACATACCTGTGTCTTCCACATTTAGGGAAATCCCAGGAGTCTGCACTCCAGAGCACAGTGGGTGAGGCTCACTCTGGCAAAATTGCCTGACAAGCCGATCGCAGCAGAGAATGCCCCCAGCAAGCCAGCGTGCATACTCAGCTCAGTGCTAGGGTAAAACTGTGACCTGGCAGCCTGGAACATCAAGAAGCCTGGCCAGGGAAAGAGAAGCCTGGCCAGTGAGGGAGAAGCCTGGCCAGGGAAAGAGAAGCATTTCCAGTGAGAGAAGCAGCTTGATCAGCGAGGAAGAAGCCGACCTGAGAGAGAGAAGCCGGACCAGTGAGGAGCAGGCTGGATGACAGTGACTTAGAACTCAGGTACTCCATGGCCCCACCTCAGCATTGCCTTGCCTGTCGATCTGTTTTACGCCCACAGATTTCATGTTCTTCTCTTTGCCACACTGAGAGGAGAGCAGTGAAAGACTGATCTCTGACCTTGACACATAAACAGCCTACAGACTGGACTTGACAGATAATAAAGGACTGACCCAGCGATTCTCCAGTGCCCTTTTGCTTTAGTTAGAGTGAGCATTCAAAAGGCTTTTTGGGGGTGGGGGGAGGGATCTTCCATTTGAGGAAAGCCAGGAAGTCTGATTTCCACTTGACTCACTCACTCACTCACTCACTCACTCACTAGCATTGACAGCCATCCACACACTATTATCTATGTTCAGCACAGTGTTAACGGCTTTCAGGAATGGAATCCCCAAAGTCCACTCCTGCTCTATCAGAAAACAGTCTACAGCCAGGCAGTCAAGGGCACACGCTTTTGTTCTAAGGCTCTCAGCTCGTTCCTGCTGGTTGACCTTCGGCAGACTATTTAACCTCCCCGTCCGCCCGCGGTTTCCTCTAGGGGTTAATAATTCTAGCCTCCAGAGGCCTCCTCAAGCTTAAGTGAGACCATCTGTGTACAGCGGCCATCGAGTCAGCATTCAGCCACTACGGGGCTAGCCCAGTGCCCTCTCCCTCCCTGCCCCCTCCCCCCTCGCATTTTGCCAGTCATGGGGAGCCCCAGGATAACTCACACAGTCCCTGCCTTCGGGACTGTTGAGACCTGCCACTGACAGTGCTGTTTCTAGTCACGACTCTAGGGAGAAAGAACATCAGTAGTGAAAACAGTGAGGGGCTCTCCCTGAGAAAAGGACCACAAGGGCTTACCAGAAGGTGCCTGCTTCAGATATCAACTCTGCCCCCCGGGGGGGCTGCTGTCTTTAATAACCGATTTTTGGAATCCCTGAATGTACTTCACGTTATATTTGCTGACACATGGAGGTCTCATCAGCCTTAACCACACTGGTATTTGTGAGAGGTGGTCACCAGGGAAAGCCCCGGTGGTCCTGCCTATCCCGTGTTCACCCCACACCTTGTCAAGGCTCTCCAAAGCTTCTGGGCTACCTTTTGGCTTTGTTCTCTGGGGGGGTGTCCTGAAGCCCAAAGCTGCCTACCTTTCAAGTGTTCTTCGTAATTTGAGGCAGGGTCTCACTATGTTACTCTGGCCTGGAACCCTCTCTGTAGACAGACTGGCTTGGAGGTCACAGAGATCCACCTGCCCCTGCCCTGTTAGGACTAAAGGGGTGTGTATTCACACATGCAGCCTAAGGTTGGTTAGCTGCTTGTTTCTGGAAACATTGAAGCCAGGCAATCTAGAACTTACCGGCCCAGGCAAGCAATTCTGCCTCAGCCTCCCAAGTGCTGAGATTACAGCTTTATGTTAATATATATAACTCTAATTTATATATATATATATATATATATATATATATATATTTTGATTCTTAATGGTTTTTCTTTTTAGGAAAAAAATTAAGCTTAAAGAAAATTGAAAAAAAAAAAAAAAAAGGTCTCTAGCTTTTTCCCCTCCAAACCAGTATTTTGCTACCTTTGTATTCTTTTCCTGTCTGTCTCCATTAAGTGTATACAGTATGCCTGCATGCGTGTGTATGTAAGTGCATGCACACGTGTGCATGTTTCGCATCGCTGAGCACTGAGACGTTTCCGGACCCCTGGCTCTCTCATCCTTACCTGTGGCTTCTGAAATAGCTCGTTTGACTCACGGCACTGAAACAGTGCATCGATTGCAGAGGTGGCCAGGGTCCCAAGTCTTAAATCCCTCTCCCTGAGGACAGGGCTTAAGGGGCATTTTGAAGAAAGAAGTAGGATGGTCTAATGGAGGGGGGGTGGCTAAGGCTAAGGAAAGTTGCCAGTGATCCATGCCGTACATCTGCAAACCTTATGGTTCTAGAACAGGCTTTCAGGAAGGGTGGTGTCACTGTACTCTAGGGGCTCTGTGGGCCTTCTGGTGAACTGGGAACACCCATCCAACACTTACCTCAGGCCCGCTCCGGTGGTGTTCAAGTGATTTGAGCTATCTCTACGTTCCATGACCATTGTGACTGACAGGTCACAGGAGCTGTCTCCAGCAGAGATACTGAGGTAACCTCTAAAGTCTGACATAAGAAAATGACTTAGAGCGAGTAAAGCCAGAGCGTTCCTCCAGCTTTCCTGTCAGGGTCTGTGGGGCAGAAAAGTGTGTCTCCCAGGGACCAGAATTCTCTTATCGCAGCACATTATCACACACAAGAAATTAAACCACAAAATTATCTAACATGCAATATTGTCTGCTATTATCTATAGAGTCCATTCCTCTCCCTCCCTCTCTCTCCTGGTCCCTCCCTTCTTTTCTGCTAGGCATGAACCTAAGGCCTCACACACGCAAAGGAGCGATCTCTCCACTGAGCCACGCCTCTAATTTTATGGCTATTCCCTCTATCTCCCAGATAGGGTTTCTCTGTGTAGCCCTGGCTGTCCTGGAACTTGCTCTATAGGTCAGGCTGGCCTCAAACTCAGAGATCCGCCTGCCTCTGTCTCTGGAATGCTGAGAGTAAAGGTATGTGCCCCTCCCGTCCCCCCCCCGCCCCCCAGCCTCGTGGCTATTTTTTAACTTTAGATTTCAGCCAAGTTCCAGGGTCCCCTGACAAGCTGACTACACTTCATTCATCCCAGCTGCACTTCCAGACCCACCCACCTTCAGACTGTTCTTCCCCAGTGACTGACTGACTGGTCCGTGGGCCAGTCGCTGGTGGGGCAGGAATAGGCTGTGGGGGCTGGTGGTGAGCTGGAAGGTGTTAATGAGGGCAGATTTCCCACCCCCATCCCCGGGCTTCGGTGGAAGCACACTCACTTCCTCCAGGTGCAGGCTGCCAAGCCCGTGGCTTTAAACGCAGCCGTGGCACTGCAGACAACCTTGCTTCCAGCAGCCTTCAGTACTGCCCCGCCCCCGGCTCCAAGCTTTACGGTATTTCCAGATGGAGGTGCACCTGCCCCTCGGTGGGTCAGAACAGACGCCTCAAGGCTTTCTTCCCTATCACCTGCTGCTTGCCTTAACCCGCCCCCTACCCCCAACCCGGCTCCATCACTGTCCACCTCTAGAGCATGGGGATTCCGGAATCCCCCACCGCTTCCCATGCCCATTAGCACAGCTAATCTCAAGCAAGATCAGGCCACTACTCTCGAAGCCCTTTAGCAGCTTCTCATAGTAATGAGTGTCCCGGCTCTTGGGGGACTTGGCAGTCCAGCCTTGCCCTTTCTCTTCAGCTTGCTCAGCAGTTCCGGCCGGCCGGCTGTTACCCTTGAGTGGAGGCTTCCCACCTAGGGGCTGTTTGAGCACTAGCTTCTACCTCAACCTGCCGTTGTGCACCCCGCTGCCCTCTTCTCAGTGTCCTGGTTGCCAAAGCTCCCTAGCTCACCCTGTGCTCACCCAGAAATGGCTTCCTCCCATTTTTTTAGTGTCCTAGGGAAGGGCTTGATCAGCTAGAAAGCAGGTTATAGGCAGAAACAGGAGCACTAGAAAAATCCTTGTTCCTTTAGGGGTTGAAATCTGGGGGGTGGGGAGGGGGGAGGTGTGCTGGGTGTGGACTTCAGTCGGCACTGTGTTTGGCTTTTTAGCAGCACTTATTGGGAACTATTTTATTTTTTCAACCTAGGATGGATTTATTTTTTTCATTAAGGTGGCGATATATCGCTACTATAAAAGAAAAACGGGCTGGAGAGATGGCTCAGCGGTTAAGAGCACCGACTGTTCTTCCTCCGGAGGTCCTGAGTTCAATTCCCAGCAACCACATGATGGCTCACAACCATCTGTAAAGGGATCTGACGCCCTCTTCTACCTCTCTCGGAAGCTCCCCCTTCCCAGCAGTCCTCTCTAACCCACCTCCACTAGCACCGACACCCTAGAGATTATTGTTCTTCCCAGAAGTACAGTCATGCTCCTGAGGTGGCAAGGGTTATGTAGGGAAGAGAGAGTGAAGATTCATCCGTGTGTTTCTCCATCAGTGAAGAGGTGATGCCAACAGAGGGTCAGGTCACACTGTGACTCTGGGTGACTTTGCTTCCATGGGATTCTCCATTTGTTGTTAACAACAACAACAACAACAACAACAACAACAAAATGATAGCATACTTTTTTTTTTTTTTCGAGACAGGGTTTCTCTGTATAGCTCTGGCTGTCCTGGAACTCACTCTGTAGAGCAGGCTGGCCTCGAACTCAGAAATCCGCCTGTCTCTGCCTCCCAAGTGCTGGGATTAAAGGCATGCGCCACCACTGCCCGCGATACCATACTTTTAATCCCAGCACTTGGGAGACAGAGGCAGGCAAATCTCTGAGTTAGAGGCCAGCCTAGTCTATCATCTAGTCTAGATTCATTAGCATTCTCATTACTATCTGTTTTTTTCTTCTAATTTTCTTTTCTTCAGTGGTAGGGATTGAATTCAGTCTCCAAGTGGGAAGCACACTATTGACTGAGCTACACCCCCAGGTCAGAATTTTCTCAATAAATGAAAATCTGAACAATTTCCCAAGTGTCTAAAAGATATAGAGGCCCCGTGCTGAGCAGTAGCTGTTCCTGCCTGAGGGCAAAACTGAAATCCTTTGAAAGGCTGAGGGGCAGAGTGGATTCTCCTGGAACGCTCAGGCACTGAGCCTGGTTATTTGCTCCGGGCCTCAGTTCCCAAGCTGCTCTAACTGCGAAACACAAACATAGAACGAGGCACACTGGAAAACACAAACATAGAACGAGGCACACTGGAAAGACGGGGCTACAGATTCCCAAGAATCCATATGAAGAGGCTGGCCACCCTGAGAGACTATGGCCTCTTAAACAGAGGAGCTTGCTATAGGCCGTTGCCGATATATGATCTGGAGTTGAGGAAGCAGTCACAGGAATTCTGTAACTGGACAAAGCTCGCAGCAAGAACAGCTGGGGGCTTCAAGAATTTAATGAAGTTTGTGCTCTCGTGGGTTTTTAGACAGATAGAATTTGGGGTGCTAGAAGGCCTTGGGAGTGGGGGGAGATGTTCAGGAGCTATTTAGATAAACTAAAGGCTCGAGACAAGGGATTGATTCCCATCTGGGAATTACACACTCCTGGTGATGCTGACATCTCTAAAGTGTCTTGCTCTTTGCTCTTGCTGTTACCTGGGACTGACTGTACATTGTACCTGGCACCCACGTGACCTGTTCCCGTTAGTAGCTGATGGCCTCCATCCCTTGCCTAGGTGTGCCTGGTTTCTGGGACATTCTGGGAGCCCCTCCTAGGTGTTGCCTGGGCTGTTATGGCCAGCCCCTGCTCTTCTCACTGGGTTGTTTCAGAGACTTTACTTCATGATTTTCTCTAGGGACCCAGCTTCTAAGGTGACATTCTAAGCACTCACCTGGGAAATTATAAATATTTACTGAAACCTCTCTATGTGGCAGATGCTACTCTACACATTGAGATTCTGCTGTGAGTCTAGAGAGGAACATCCATGAACTCTGGCAAAGGTCAGAGTGCAGCTGTCACAAGGAAGACAGGGCTGTAGTCACAGTGCCCCGAGGGCCTGGAGAAGGCTGGTCATTAGTCAGAGATCAGGAGAGAGGGGTCAGTTGGGAGACTTCTGGGCTCCAGTTTGTGTGTGCCTGGGAGTAGACACAAGGTAGGAGGAGCAGGGCAGAAGGGACCTACTGGGTAGAGATATCACATGACCTTATGGGTGTCTGGGTAATCATGAGGCAGTAGATTGGTGGAAAGGAAAAACATGGTAAGAAGGCGTAAGTGTCAACTTTGTGTAGTGGTGCCGGCTTATAGGCCAACATTCTAGAGATAGACACAGGGAGATCAGGAGATCAAGACTAACCTGGGCTACATAAAACAAATCAACAACAACAACAAAAAAAAAAATCCCTTAATAGAAAACAGACAGCTGCTGGGGTTGAGATGGCTCCATGGGCAGCAGACCTTGCGGTGCAAGGACGAGGACCCGAGTTCAGATTCTAGCATCCATCAGGCAGAGTTCTGGCTCACAACTCCAGCGCTGTGGAGGAGAGACAGGAAGATCACTGGGGCCTTCTGGCCCTAGTCTAGCTCTAGGTTCAATGAGAGGCACTGTCTCAAAGGAATAGATAGAGGCCATCTGACATCCTCTACAGCTTGAGCATACCCTTCCCCCAAGAGAACATACATCTCACACACACATATGCTCACACAAACTAGTAAATAATTTAAAAAGAGAAAACAGCTCTTGCCCAAGGAAGGGAGGAGGAGGAGCGGGGACTCAGTGCCAGGCCAGGACCAGTGACAGGACTCAGCTACTCAGTAAAAAGCAATCAGGACGTTGTCATCAGAACGTAACACTGAGCATCAGCTTGGCTGTAAGTGGCAGGTAAGTGGCAGGACTGAGCCACGGCGCCCACCGCCCGTGAAGAAGAGGCTCCGAACTCTCAGCTGACTTACTCAAATGGCCCTGGGCAGGCTAAACAGGCTCTTTCCTTGCTAGGTTTTCCTCAGTGTGTTACAGTTTAGATCTTGCAAAACAAACACAATTTAGCCCATTTCTTTGTGTGTGTGTGTGACATTTATTTATTGTGCTCACGTGTCCCAACTCCTGGGTTCTCTTTCTGCTGTGTAGGTCTTGGGGACTGAATTTAGGTCGTCAGCCTTGACAACAAGAGACCTTACTTGCATACTACGACACACTTGGCTGGCCCCTAGAATGTTTAAGCCCATATACTATGTCAACTAGCATTTATACTAAAATTATTTTCTATTTATATGTACACGTGTGTCTCTGTGTGAGCCACATGTGTGTGGGTCTCCAGAGAGACCAGAAGAGGGCAGTGAGTTCCCTGAAGCTGAAGTTATAGGTGGTTATGATCCATTCTGTGTAGGATGCAGGTAAATTAACTTTGGCCCTCTGGAAGAACAGCAAGCACTGGTAAATGATGAGCCACCTTTCTAGACCCTCAGGTCACCTACTTTAAACTGAAGTTAGCTTGTGATTAATACTCTGTCGGACCTTGGTAAGCTACTTCCCCTCTTGAATTTCAGAGCAGATGCTGTCATCTGCAAAATGGAGGTGAATCATATTTCACAGGGGGACTGTAATGATTAAATAAAATAATGATATTTTGCTGGGTAGTGGTGGCACACGCCTTTAATCCCAGCATTTGGGAGGCAGAGGCAGGTGGATTTCTGAGTTTGAGGCCAGCCGGGTCTACAGAGTGAATTCCAGGACAGCCAGGGCTACACAGAGAAACCCTGTCTCGAAAAACCACAAAAAAACAAAACAAAACAAAACAAAACAACATGATATTTTGTCTGGGCAGTGGTGGCACAGGACTTTCTTTAATCCCAGCACTCAGGAGAAAGAGCCAGGTGAATCTCTGTGACTTTGAGGTCAACGTGGTCTACAGAGTGAGTTTTAGGACAGTCAGAGCTACAGAGAAACCCTGTCTTGAAACAAACAAACAAACAAACAAACAAACCAACTAACTAACCAATCAACCTACCTTTGGGGATGTGTGGCCTAAGTGATCAAACTCAGGGCCTCATACATGCTAGCCAAGAGCTCTATCACTGACCTACATCTCTGACAGACATATGAAGAGCGCCCTCCCTCAACACCTCACTGCACACTCCAGGCTATCACTATAGCCCAGGCTGCCCTGCAGATCTCCATCCTCAGCACCCCAAGTACTCGGGCTACAGGTAGGCACTGTCACACTTGCCTGAAAGGCATTTTAGCCTCTAAAAAGACTTTCTTAAATGTTTGTTTTAGGGGACAGGATCTATGTAGTTCTGGCTGTCCTGGAATTTCCTATGTAGACCAGGCTGGCTTTGAACTCACAGAGATCCTCCTGCCTCTGCCTTTTGAGTGCTGAAATTAAAGTAATGTGCCATGATAATTTTAGTCTTTTTGTTTATTTGGAACAGGACCTTGTAGCTAGCTCTGGCTGTCCTGGAATGATGTAGACCAGGCTGGCCTCAACCTCACAGGTATCAGTGAGCCTCTGCTTCCTGAGTGCTGGGATAACGCCACCATGCCTGGCTCTACATTTTAGTCTTAAAGTCGGGGCTGGGGGTGTAAATTCAATGGTATAGCATTTGCCTAGCGTGTACAAG
>JADRCD010176629.1:13604-33630 GCA_019843815.1 Montemys delectorum
CAGGTTAGCCTTGAATTTACAGAGATCTGCCTGCTTCTGCCTCCCAAGTGCTATGGCTAAAGGTATATGCCACCATGCCTGGCAAAAATATATACATATGTATGTAATGGAATTTCCACTGTATTGTCCAAGTTAACCTTGAAGTCTGCACTCAAGGGACCCTCCAATCTCATTCTTGAACACTGCTTCGACAATAGGTTAACCATAACTTATTCATTTCAGTTATATTTATTTATTGGGGGTAATGTGTATTGTGCATGCATGGATTGCAATGTACACGTGAGGTCAGAGGATGGCATTTAGAAGTTAAGGTTTTTCTTGCCACTGTGTCTGGTGATCAAACTCCGGTACTGAGGCTTGGAAGTTGTGTGGATATATATAATATATATATAATATATATTATATATAATGTATATATATACACACACATATATGTATATGTATATATATGCATGTATCTTTGCAAATTTTGAGTCTGTGTAGTGCTGGCTGGAATGGAGCTCTCTATGTAGACCAGGCTAGCCTCAGTTTCATAGGGATCTGTCTGCCTGCCTCCTGATCACTGGGATTAAAGTGTGTGGCACTATAATGAACCAGATATTTTCTATTTTAATGGTGACATCCTAACTCATGGAAAGGAAAATGGGGAATGATGGAATTGGGTTCATCTCAGGATGAATATCCTGGCTACTGTGCCTTAAAAACCCCTTTGTCGAACAGTAAGCAGATATGGCCTTCTGCACCTAAACTCAGTCATGTTTGTCTACATGGTCCATTGGTTACAGCCAGCAGACCTCTGCGTTGTGAACCTTGACTGCAGAGGCAGCAGAGTGCGACATCTCCGTTTCACCTGGGAAGCTCATCACCAAGGCTGTCAGATCACAACCTGTAGATCAAATGAAGAAGCAGAGACATGCAATGTCCTGATGCAGCCAGCTGGGCTCTGGAAGCAGCAGCTGTGGCCACAAAGGAAAAACCAGGCCTTTGTCAACAGAGTGAAAGAAACTGTTTGTCCTGTGCTCATCTTTTAGTCCACAAAGAATTCCCTACTGTTGCTAATGTCTCCAAGGACAGAAATCAATTATAGGAGCATTAAACGTCTCGTGAACTAAGCTTTCTTCTTGTTACATTTTCAGGGCTCTGCTTTTCCAGTTAAGAGTCCCAAGAGAGCATGAAGGAAAACAGGAGACCCCCCTCCCTCCACCCGATACAGGGAGAGAGGTCAGGGTCAGGAGGAATCACCTTTGCACCATAGGAAGACCTGAGTTACACCCTGACTGGGCATGCCTTTCAGGAATGCTGGCTTCACTCCAACAGCTCACTGTCCTTGTCTCGCATCAAACCGTCCTTCAGTTTTCAAAGAACATTGACTTTCTCTCTCCAGCTGAATGGCTGGCACTTGGTGTCTTTTCCTGAAGCATGTCTCTGTTAAGACATACCTTAGCAACTCTTTCTGGGCAGCTTCACAGCTGGAGCCATCTTCCCAACCCAACTGCTTTCAGTGACTCAGCCGGGGCTGGGGGTCAGGTTTAATTGTAGAGCTGCTGGCAGCTGTAAGAATGACTCAGCTAAAAATCCTTCGGAAGTGTGTGATAGGGGCAATGTGTCAAGGAACTCTCCTACACAATACCTGATAGCTGGACCTTGTGCGGAGGTTTCAGCAGGGGACAGAAGACCAGCCCTCTATTCAGGGGAGGCTGTTCTCTTTGATGGTGAAAGAGAAAGGGGAGACCTGCTCAGCTGACCAGAGTAAACCAATAAACCCTGGTGGTCAATGGGGTGACAGATGGCATAGCCAGAGTGCTCTCATGCCCTAGAGATAACAGCCCGGGAACCTATCAAACACCATTTCAATTAAGCGACACCACCAAAAAGATATAAAAAAGTTATTTTATTTTAGCGCATATGCCTGTGGGCACACATACGCTATAGCACATGATGGTTCTCTCCTCCTACCATGTGGGTTTTGGGGACATGAACTCAGGTTGTCACACTTGGCAGCAAGTGCTTGAACCTGCTGAGTCCTCCTTCCTTTTAGTCCTAATAATGGAGATGTTAAAAGGTACCCATAATCCAGTACCATGCAACAGACCACAACATAACTTCTACTCCTGCCACAGGATTAAGCTAAACCAGCTCTCTTGGAAACATGAGTCGAGGTAGGCTTTCACTATGTAGCCTGGGCTGACCTTGAATTTAAGGTAGTTCTCCTATCACAGACTCCCACATGCTAAGATTAGATTAATCTAATACCAGATATCTAGCTACAAGGCTTATGCTCTTCCACTAGACATATTCATAACCCGTGAGATGGTGGTTTTACATTGTAGGCCAGGCTGGCCTTGATCTTATGGGGATCCCTATGCCTCAGCTTTCTACCTGCAGGGATTTCTGCTGTAAGCCATCACACTTGGCCAGGCTTGATTTTAAATTCTTTTTTTTTGTTTTGTTTTTCGAGACAGGGTTTTTCTGTGTAACCCTGGTTAGCCTGGAATTCACTCTGTAGACCAGGCTGGCCTCAAACTCAGAAATCCGCCTGCCTCTGCCTCCTAAGTGCTGGGATTAAAGGTGTGCACCACTACTGTCCGGCTACTTTCTCCTCTCTTATTTTTCTTTTTTTCTCTGTGTAGCCCTAGCTGTCCTGGAACTTACTCTGTAGACTAGGCTGGTCCTGAACTCAGAGATCACCTGTCTCTGGCTTCTGAGTGCCAGGATTAAAAGTTTGGACCACCACCATTTTGCAATATGATGGCAAGAGGATCTAAAACTTCAAGGCTATTTTTAGTCACAGAATGAATTTTTCTATATATAAAACGTTAGTCATTAAAAATTTGAGGGCTGTCAAAAAGTTCAAGGTATTTGCTGCCAAGTCTGAATTCTAGGACCGACTTGTAGGAAAGAACTAACTCCTGTTAAGTTGTCCTTTGAACTTCCCACATTCACCATAGCACTGCCCCGACTAGACAATAATATTAATAAATGAACTCCAGAAGATATGCTTCACAAATGAAATGGGCTTCATAAATAAAAACCACACTTTTTTGTTTGTTTTTGGAGACAGGGTTTCTCTGTGTAGCACTTGCTGTCATCAAACTCAGGGATCTGTCTGCCTCTGCTTCCTGAATGCTAGGATTTTAAAGGCATGTTCCATCGCACCTGGCTAGAAACTGTAATTGTTCTTTTTTTTTTTTTGGTTTTTTTTTGAGACAGGGTTTCTCCGTATAGCCCTGGCTGTCCTGGAACTCACTCTGTAGACCAGGCTGGCCTTGAACTCAGAAATCCGCCTGCCTCTGCCTCCCAAGTGTTGGGATTAAAGGCGTGCACCACCACTGCCCGGCAAAAGTAATTGTTCTTAAGCTCAAAGTCTGAGCTACTTGACTCCCCAGACTGTCCACCATTAACAAGCCACCATTTACAGATGTGTTCTCACAAAAGCCCCGAATATGAAGAACTTTATGTCGTGTGGGGAATGGGCACACGTTGGCTGGAGCTGCACACTAGAGGCTTGCTGTATTTGCACTGGATCCAGACGCGGTACATGGTCAGCTGTTTCCCTCGATTCACCTGGAGGCGGCGATCCACCAGGTTCTGTACCTTTTCCAGACCCGCAGCAGTGAAGAGTACATCCAGCTCATCTAGTTTGAAAAGAGCAGATGTTTAGGGATGCTCCTCTGGAAAAAGGACGGTGTGCTAGACTTTCCATGTCAGGTGGGGCCCTGAGGCATCGCACTCACTCTGCTTCTTAAGAGGCCTTAGTAGTACTGGTTACTGATTAGTGACGGTTTGGCAAAGGCAGGTCCACGTTTGGGCACCAAAGTCCCTGAGGAAGGCCCGTAACAGGGAGGAGTTTTAGGAAGGTGATGCCCCTCTCTTTAGGCCTCTCACTTGCCTGGAACTAAGCAGGTTAGAATGGCTTGTTAGCAAGCCCCAGGGAATCCTCCTGTCTCTGTCTCCCAAATGCTGGGATTAAAGGCATGCGCCACCACTGCACGGCCCTAAGGTCTATAAAGTTGCTTGTGGGCTGGAGAGGTGGCTCAGCAGTTAGGAGCACTGGCTGCTCTTCCAGAGGCAGACTCAATTCCTAGCACCAACAAGGTGGCTCAGAACCACCCACAACTCTAGTTCCAGGGATCCAACATCCTCCTCTGGTCTCTAAGGACATTAGGCATGCTCATGGTACACAGACATACAGATATGCAGGCAAATATTCAAACACATAAAATAGAAAATAAATCTTAAAAAAGAAGTTACACAGCCAGGTAGGTGGCGGTGGTGCAGCACCCCTTTAATCTCAGCACTCAAAAGGCAGAGGCAGGCAGATTTCAGAGTTCAAGGTCACCCTGGTCTACACAGTTGAGTTCTAGGACAGCCAGGGTCACACAGAGTGAAACCCTGTCTCAAAAAACCCAATACAGAAATTTATATGCCAAAAATATCAAAACAAACCTACCAACCAATCAACCAACCAACCAACCAAACAAAACAAAAGACCCAAAGACAGAAATTCATATACCAAACACCAAAAAGCCACCAAACGAAAAAGCCCATAAAAAAGCATGGGGAAGAGAAGCCTCTATCTAACACTAGCAGTTGGCACGGGGAAGCAGGGCTGCAAGTTAACGGTTGGCTTGGGCTACACAGACACTTGGCTACAAACAAAGCAACAACTCCCAACCCAAACTATGTGCACAAGTCGACAGATGTGTATGTCAACACAATGTCTTTTTTTTTTTTTTTTTTTGGTTTTTCGAGACAGGGTTTTCTCTGTAGCCCTGGCTGTCCTGGAACTCACTTTGTAGACCAGGCTAGCCTCGAAATCAGAAATCTACCTGCCTCTGCCTCGAAAGTGCTGGGATTAAAGGCGTGTGGCACCACCGCCGGGCAACACAATGTCTTACAGGATAACTTTCAATTCTATGAAGCCAACATCTCAAAATATGTGACTAGATAAAGGGCCCAACAATACTCCTCAAGTGTTGGAAAGGGAGCCTCTGGACAGGGCCGACAGCAGAGACAGTCCAGGTCGAGCCTCACCTGGACACAGCTGTACCTGAGGCACAGGCTGCTGCAGAGGGCAGATCAGACTAGGCTGAGACTTGCACAAAGAGCAAGTTCCCACTGTGGACAAAGTGACAGAAGGGAGAGAAAAGCAGCTGATTCAGTCAGCTTGTGTTGGGGTTGGTCTGCTGCTGTGTATACAAATGCTAAACTCTGAACACCAAGATCTGGTTACAAGACCCATTAGTACATTCCCACGTACACCAGATGATGTTGTATAAATCCTGCTCTCCAATTTAAAGCTATTGGTTAAATAAAAGTGGCTACAGCCAATTACGGGGAGAACAGACGTAGGCAGGCCTTCAACTACCAGACTGGGTGGTGGTTGCAGGTATCGGGCAGAGAGACAGGGACAGGGACAGGGACAGGGACAAGAAAGGAGGGGAGTGGAAGGGAGAGGGAGGGGAGATGGGGTAGGAGAAGAGAGAGAGAATGGGAAAGAAGGAGAAGGAAGATGGAGAGTGGGGAACCCTCCATGAGAGGAGGTGGACCATGAGCAGGCGGACAGGAGAAGTGCATCCTGAGGACAGGCTGATGGGACAATGACAGCCCAGGCTCAAAACAAGTAACCTGGGGAGGGTAGCTGGGAATTAGTCAGTCTGTGCATAGAAAGACAGACCAGGGGCAATTGTCCAGTAATTGTGAATTGTCTAATTTGATTAAATAAATCGATAGGACTATGTCTCCATTAGTGGGGTGGTGGTGGCGGTTCATAATAAGAACGCAGGCAGATTTCTGAGTTTGAGGCCAGCCTGGTCTACAGAGTGAGTTCCAGGATAGCCAGGGCTACACAGAGAAACCCTGTCTCGAGAAAAAAAACAAAAAAACAAAACAAAAAAAACCTTATAGAGTTATCAAATACCATTTACAACAAACATGAGCCAGAGTGTCTGGGGAAAGTGACAGCTCAGGGTGGCTCAAGGGCAGTGTGTGACAGGAGAAAGGTAGGAGGGCCAGGTGACTTAAGAAGGGCAGGTAACTGTCTACTTGACCCGTAGACACTGCCTTTAGCACTAATATATCATCATTTTCATACCTTGTGTGAAGAAGTAAACTCTGGTGCCATCACCTCTCACATAGAAGTTTCCAGATAGACACTGACCTGCAGTTACACAACAAAAACAGATATTAATACACTTGAAAAACATAAAGAATGGCAGGTAGTGATGGTGCATGCCTTTAATTCCAACACTTGGGGGCAATCGGATCTCTGTGAGTTCAATCTGCCTGCCTCTGCCTCCCAAGTGCTGGGATTAAAGGCGTGCGCCACCACCGCCTGAAACTGACTTTTAACTGGCCCATGCTGCTTCTCGAGTCCCGAAGCACACACTCATGAGAACTCAGTTTTTCTGTGGACAGTTATCCCTTTTGTTCATCCCTCCAGTCTTACAACCTCATGTAATTCCCCTACATGTTCCTGACAGTTCACATGCAGCAACATGTATTTCCTCCCAGTGAACTTTTATTCAAGTGATCAGGCTTAAAATGATCGTCTACACATGGATTTTCTTGCCTAGTAATACAGAGCAGAAACCTGTCCAAAACAAATTGTTTGGACTGCCTTAGATTAAGCAACCCCAGCTTCCAAGGTTTTGTTTATACCTACTTTATACTGGCAGAGTTTCTTCCAAGACTGATAAACTGAAAAAAATATTAGAGTGCTTAAAAAAGGCCACAGAAATTTGTATTTTTATCTTAAACAGAGGCATCTAGCTCTTTGCTTGAAAAGGCAACAATGGGTTTGAGAAGAATTATCTTTCTACTTTTATTTCCTTGAACATTTGTTGGCCATTTAAACTGAACTGTTGGTTTTTTGGGCGGGTCCTGAATCTTCTCCTTATCACGTTCCTGACAGCCCATGATAGACATAGAAACTAAAACCTCATCGGCAGAACACTGAAAGTGTCTTTCTACCCTGCCAGATGACGCTAGTGCTGAGAGGCTGAGAGAGAGAGAGAGAGAGAGAGAGAGAGGGAGAGGGAGAGGGAGAGGGCACTGCACATGCGCACATACTGGGAAGTGTGCCTCTCTGAGCTAAACTCCAGCCTCAGCTAACTTAACATTCTTGCAGCCCAGAGAACAAGCACAGGCTCAGACATGTCAGGTAAGGGTTCTGCCACTGAACTATGTACTTAACCTCTTCGTTTTATTTTTTAATTTTTTAAAAATTTTCTTTTAAAGATTTATTCATTTATGCATGAGTGCTCTGTCTCCATGTACACCTGCATGCCAGAAGAGAACATCAGATCCCTTTTACAGATGGCCCCTATGTGATGGCTGGAATTGAACTCAGAACCTCTGAGTGAGCAGCCGGCGTTCTAAAGCACTGAACCATCTCACTAACCCTTTGACCTCTTCATTTTATTTTCTTTAAACTTCTGATAAGGCCTAGAACTCATGAAAACTGTATCTTTCTCCATTTTTTCTTTAAAAATATTTATTTTCCATTAATTATTTACCCACTTTTCATTCTGATCGCAGTCCCCCAAATATTTACTTTTTAATTTTATGTCTATGGGTATTTTGTCTACACACGCCTATACAGTGTGCATGCAGTACCCTTGGAGGCCAGAACTGGGCATGAGAATCTAGGAACTAGAGTTATAGACAGCTGCTGGCCACCATGTGGGTGCTTGGAATCAAAACTGGGTTCCCTGGAAGAGCAGCCAGCACTCTTAACTAATTAAGCTAATTCTCCAGCCCCCTTTCATCTTTTTTTTTTTAAATATTTATTTTATGTGCAAGTGTGTGCCTGACCATATGTACGGGTATCACATGCATGAAGGAACTTGTGGATGTGAGAAGAGGGCATGTGACCCCCTAGAACTGCCACACTGGATGCTAGGGACCAAATGCAGTTCCTCTGCAAGAACAAGTCTTAACTGCCAAGCCTTCTGTTCCTTAAGAGATAATATCAACCGACCAAACAAACCAAACAAGCCCTAACCTCTCTATTGCCAGTATTAAATGTATGTCTAGTTTGGTTGGCAAACTTAATATATTTTTACCAAAGTGGCAAAATACCTTTGGAAAACAAATTATTTGAGACAGGGTTCCATGTAGCCCTGAGTGGCTTGCTATATATCTGAAGATGTCCTTGAACCACTGACTCTCTGGTCTCTAAGCACTGGGTCATAGGCGTATACACACCTAGTTTTATGGCATCTTGGGGATCAAAACCAGGACTTTATGTATCCAAGTAGGCACTTGTGCTGGCTAGTTTTATGTCAGTTTGACACAAGCTATGTAGACATTTGAGAGGAGGGAGCCTCAATTAAGAAAATGCCTCCGTAAGATCAGGGTCTAGGCAAGTTTGATACGGTGGTGCACACCTTTAATCCTAGCACTAGGGAGGCAAAAGCAGGAGGATTTCTGTGAGTTCGAGGCCAGCCTGGTGTACAGAGTGAGTTCTAGGACAGCCAAAGCTACAGAGAAAACCTGTCTCAAAAAAACCAAAAGAAGTTCAGGTTCTAGGCAAGCCTTTAGGGCAGTTTAATTAATAAATGACAGGCAGGGATTTAGGGAGTGGCAGCTCACTGTGGGTGATGCTACCTGGGAGAGTGGTCCTAGGATGGTCCTAGGATGGATAAGAAGGTAGGCTGAGGCCGGGCGGTGGTGGCACATGCCTTTAATCCCAGCACTTGGGAGGCAGAGGCAGGCGGATTTCTGAGTTCAGTTCGAGGCCAGCTTGGTCTACAGAGTGAGTTCCAGGACAGTCAGGACTATACAGAGAAACTTTGTCTCGAAAAACCAAAAAAAAAAAAAAAAACCCCAAAAAACAAACAAACAAACAAACAAAAAAGGTAGGCTGAGCAAGCCAGTAAGCTGCACTTCTCAATGGCTTATGCATCAACTCCTGCCTCTAGGTTTCTGCCCTGCTTGAGTTCCTGTCCTGACTTCTTTCAATGATGGGCTACAATGTGGAAATGTGAGTCAAGTAACCCTTTCTTCCCCAGGGTGCTTTTGCTCATACTGTTTGATCACAGCAACTGTAACCCTAAGATAGCACTCAACCAAACGAGTTACTACACCTCAGCCCCAAACTGTCTTTATACATACACACATTTTCTATAGACAATATGGTACTGTTATAGTCTTAGCTGACCAGGAATTTACTATGTAAACCACCAGGCTTGACTTGAACTCAGAGATCAGTCTCTGCCTCCTGAGTGCAGATATTAAAATCATTATGCCTGGCCATATTTCTATATATTTAAAAACTTTTTTTTTTTTTTTTTGTATTTTGCGCTTACTTCTGTATATTGTACCTCATGCATGCCCGGTCCTGTTTAGACCAGAAGAGGGCATCAGATCCCCTGGAACTGGAGTTGAGACCTGTCATGTGTATGTTGGAAACTGAATCCAAGGACAAATTCATCTCTCCAGACCCTCACATACCTTTTTTAAACCGAAGTTGAGCCATGTCATAGCGGCCATAATCTCGAAGAAGCATCACCCCTCCAGGCTTCAGGAGTCTGCTTAGCTTGCTGATAGCTTTCTGCATCCTGCAGGGCAGCAGGGAATGAAATGTAAGTGTTCCCACGCTTCTCCTCTCCTCTGTTCCCGTGCTTCTCTTCTCCTCTGTTCCTGTGTTTTTCCTCAGAGGCCAAAATGCTAAAAGCATGGCCTCTTCTTAGAAGGTGGTAGAAACTCAAAGGTTGGGGCTTTTAGGTCACTGGGAAGCATGTGTGGATGTCCTGGAAGGGGACAGTGAGATTCTGTTCCCTTCTCCTTCCTCTCTTTTTACCTTGACTGTGGAATGAGAGGTTTTGCTCTGGCTGTGATGTGTCCCTTTGCTGAAGGCCTAAAAGCCGACTGTGTTCCAAAACAAGACAAAACAAAACAAAACAAAACAAAACAAGCCACAATAACCTTTTCTCTTTTAAGTAAAAGTTCATGTAGCGCTCTCCTAAAGTCTGGCACAGGATTAGGTATTTACAGCACCTGAAGCATATACTCTAGACAAAACATTTCAAAGCCTTATATACTACTGTGAGGCCAGAGAAGTTTGTTGCTCATCTAGAGGAAGATGGCTAGCTCAGTCAGGCTGTGTCAAAGGCTTCTCTAGTATCGTCAGTGGTACCTGAATCTCAGTCATTGTCTTCACAACTGACTCTCCTTCCAAGTGAGTAGTCTCACAGGAGGATTATAGCAGCCTGATCCACACAGGTGGTTTGCTTGTGGAGCTGGGCTTTGGTTCTTTGTTGCCCAGGCTGCCCTTGAACTCCAGGCCTAACTGCTGCCTCAGCCTCCTGTGTTACTGAGATCACAGGGCATGCTCCTATGCTTCCTTCTCGTTTCCTTGGTTTAGGGATTGAACCCAGGGCTCTGTACATGTGAAACACATTTACCACTGAGCCACACCCTCAGGAACTCAAGCTATGCACATGCTCTGCTACTAAACCATATCACCAGCTAGCCGCACACGAACTTACAAAACTATGTTAATTTATTTACAGTGATGTGTGTGTGAGGTGCATGCACCTATCACATGTAGAAGTCAGAGAAGAATGTGGGGGAATCAGTCCCCTCTTTCCACCACACAGCCCTGGGCTTGATCTCATGTTGGTGGAAGTTCCTTTACCTGCTGAGCCATCTCATTGACCCTACATGAAATCTTAAAATAGTATCTTAAGAAATGTCTATATTTTATGCATATAGGTGTTTATATGCATGCACACCATGTGCATACAGTGCCCATGGAAGCCAAGAGTGGATACTGAATCTCTTGAACCGGAGTTACAGATGGCTGTGAGCCACCATGGGGTGCTGGGAAGTAGACTGCAGATCTCTGGAAGGGTGGCTGGTGCTCCTCACCACTGAGCCATCTCTCCAGTAGAGCACTTGAACTGTTTCTTATTCCCCACTGTTTTTTGAGATAGGGTTCCTCCGTGTAGCCCTGGAATTCATTCACTCTGTAGACTAGGCTGTCCTCCATCTCAGAGATTGCCTGCCTCTGCCTCCTCAGTGCTGGGACTAAAGGTGTGCACTACTAAGACCCAGCCTTTGGATCCCCTTTATGTCAACCTGATTTTATGGAATGCCGTATTTCAGTTTTCCTAGAAATGCATGTACTAGATGACACAGTCCAGTTAGTACAGATTTTGGGGTGTTAAGAATCTTGATTTATTTCAAGCATTTAAAAGGCCAATAATGAGACAGTCATCTTAACTCTGAAGCAGCATGTGCTGAGAGTGGACTAAGCAGAAATCTGCCGAGTTTTCAGACTTAGCTCCCAACAAAGAAAGCAGGAATCAGTCCACAGCCAGCAGGTATAGGGTTAAAGGCTGAAACAGCTGGACATCAATACAACAGTCTGGTGGCTTTTCATGTCTACTAGAAACAATACAACCCTTTGCATTTAGGGCACTATTGGAGTTTAAGGTGTTCAACTACAGCTTTATCTTAGCTCGGCTATTAGGTAAGAGACCTTAAACTTACTTGTCTGGAACAATTGCTGAAAGAACAAATATAAGAACGACGACATCAAGACTGTCCTCGGGCACTGGGTAACTCCGATCTTCATCACAGAGATCATGAACAAAGGCAAAACATCGACAAGGATCGTACTCTGAATTTGTCTGTGGAGAGTTGGAGCGACAAATAGGCCTGAAGACATTTACACAGGATTAAAAAAAGGCTTACCCTGTTTTAAATGCCAGTATGGTTACTCCTACCAGACAGATTCACTTTTGGTCACCAGAAGGGTGAAATTCTAGCACTTTTTGGAAAGTGAAGGCAGGAGGATAGGGAAGGTTACATAACAAGTTTAAGGTCACCATGAAGTACATAAGACCATGTCTCAAAAATAAACAACAGAAATGTTTTCAGATGGGGCTGGACAGATGTTAAGAGCTCCTCTTAACATCTTATCGTTACTGCAGGACATGAGTTTGATTTCGAACATTCACATCAGGTAGTTCATAACTGCCCCAGAGAATCCAGTACCTCTGATACTTGTAAAAACACACACACACACACACACACACACACACACACACACACACACAAAATACACACAATTTAATAAGTCTGAAGAGGTCCAGGACCCTGAGTCCCAGCTAAGTGCTGGGTTCAGCATCTTGCCTGACTCTACCGCAGGCTGCTGTACTTATTTTCTAAACTTTCAGGCCACAATAACAGAGTTAGCGAACTTGGGTTTTAGAAGAGATTACAGGAACCACTGTACCTACCTTGAGCAGTTCAATAGCTGTGGCAGAAAAGTCACAACAGTAAACAAAGAGGTTTGGGTTACTGAAACAGATAGAAAAAAAGCAACTATTAGGAGACAAACTGAATTATGTCTACTCTCATTGTAGAGTCGCACAGTCAAATGACAAAGAATACCACTCATCTAAATAAACTGTACCTATTAGTCACAATATCCAGCATTCTGGTTAAAATTCTGTCATTTTTATTTTTATTTTTTTGGTCAAGTGGATATGGCTAATATTATTAAACCATCAGTAAGAAACCCCAATACTTCTAAGCAAGCATTACATCAATAGGTAAGTTTGAGCAATCTTAAATGGTACAGGCACAGTGGTTCGGGCTCTTACTGCGCAGTCATGAGAACCCACATCATTCTTGAGAGACTCAGACACACTCTTGTCTGAAGTAACTTATGAAGAATGTGACATACTCCAAGACTTGTCAGATAGTCTTCTGGAGTTCCGGGAGGTGGTGGCACACGTCTTTAATCCCAGCACTTTGGAAGCAGAGGCAGGTGGATTTCTGAGTTTGAGGCCAGCCTGGTCTACAGAGTGAGTTCCAGGACAGCCAGGGCTATACAGAGAAACCCTGTCTCGAAAAACCAAAACAACAACAACAACAACAACAACAACAACAACAACAACAGAAAAAGGACTTCTGGCAATAACCGTTCACTTTGCTTCTGTGGTAGGGTCTCCTCCTCCATGGGGTGAACCTGAGCACAGCGGTTTTAGACCTCACCCTATATATCTCCTCACATGGATGTTTGCTCTCTGTATTCTTACAATACCTCTCATAATGAACAGTAAAACCAGCCAAAACCAGGAATGGACTGAAGACTCTCCTGGCTTACAGCACACCAGAAGTGTGGGGGCCTGTGTTGCAGCTAGACTCTGAAGTGGGAGAAGTCTTGTCAGACTAGGCCTTTAATCTGTGGGGTTTGACGCTAACCCCAGCCAGACAGTACTGGAATCCAACTGAAGGACACCTGGACTTCAGGGGCTGATCTCCTGGTCACAGTGGGTAAAACCTCACACTCCTGCTGTCAGTGTTGTGTGTACAGAGACAGATTTTCAGAACTGGAGACAATGCCAGGTAGGCCAGCTGTCCCATCTTGACCACAGGGTGATGGTGTAAGAATTAACAACCTAACAATAGCCTCACAGAGCTTACAAGAGAAACACAACACAGAGTTCTTTTAGGCACTTCAGAGAAGACATTATACATGAGCACTGTGGCTGGTGCTAACTCTGATTTTCTAACACTAAAATAAGCTACTCCTAAATGGGTATCTAAATCCCGAATAACTCATGCTTCCAGGGGCCAGCCCTCCCCTTTCCCCTTTGCTGTAGACCTGACAACATACTTACTTGTTAGTTTGTAAAATTGGAAAGACTGTGTTTCCTACACCACAACCAACCTGCAACAGAAAGGAACCATTAGTCCCAGAAGTTATTAACCCTTTCCCCACCATTCTTTCTTCTCCTTTTTTTCCTCAATAGGGTCCAGGATGGTCTATAACTTATGGTTTTCAAGTCTCAGCTTCCTGACACGCCCAGCTTCTGAGAATTGTTCTAGGAAAGGTCTAATGACCTGAACTAAATAGGACCCATGGCATTTCTTGATCTCTCATGGACTCCGACTTAGTAAAGGGTAAGAACACCAGCTTTCAGTGGGTGAAGAAAGCTAGTCTAAAAAAAGAGCACAAGGCTACTTTTAGTTTCTGAGTTCTAGCAAAAAGCCCTGTAGATACATCATTTTCCTAACGAGTGGCACTACGCCATTATTAGAAAGACGAACGCAGGGTCTCTGCATACACCTGTCCATAGGCTCCCTCCACCAGCGCTTTAGGCCAGCACAGATGATCTGAGAGGCAAGAAGGCAGGTTCCACATGGCTAAACAGCTGGTGTTGGCTCAAACTGTGGGAATCTGACCCTGCGTAGTGATGATTAGCTCACTGCCATGTGTACAATAAAGCATCCATAAATCTCTTGAGTAAAGAAGCTGGATAAAGATCAAACGTGAATACATGGAAACTCTGTGCAGTACATGTGACAGACAGCTTCTATAAACTGACTGAGAAAAAGCAGCATACGATAAGGGGTCTGGTTTGGTCACCATGCCATTAACCACTTCTGCTCCCAGCCTTCTGAGCAAGTAGTAAGTCCTGCATCCTTTCCCTTGAAGGAACAACTCCGAGTGCTAACCTTCCAGGTTCTCCCATGCCTATTTGTGAGAACAAGGACCCCCCTGTCTCCTACAACAGGCTCAGTTGAAACATTTACTTTGTAACACTGTGCTACATATAGTGCTTTCTGCAGCAAGTTTATGGAGGGCTACTTGACAGACATACTTCTTAGCTATTCTGCATATATTACTTCACAGTCCCTTACAGTGAGACCAAGCACTCCCTTACTCTAGGAGTGACATGAGCTTACGTAGTATCTCACAAGGTAACAAGGTTTAGCTACATGGTAAAGAGCTAATCTGTTTGAGGCCTTGGGTTCAATTCCCAGCACTGCTCCCCCTCATGGCATTGGACTTAATTCCAAGTCTTACAAGCTCTAGAATTAGCTTCCACTGAAGTTGGTAGACCCTTATATATGAATTTCCCTGATAGTACCTGCCTAGGTATTTTCCCAGTTCAAAAAAAAAAAAAAAAAAAAGGGAGTTCAAATCTAGCCAAGTTATCAGACAGAGGCAACTCTGAGTCAGCCTTTCTAGTCTATCTGTGTGTAAAATCTGACATCTTCACTAACTCCATAATTAGGAAAATAAAGTTACCTCAAGTATTCGGTAGGTGGCAGAGGAGCCAGGAAGTTCATCAGCACGAACTTCTAGGTGACTGAGCTTGTGTGTCATTGGCTCTTCCACAGGAGGCACCTGAGTCTCACATCCATGGCTGGTACAAGAACACTTGTGCTGTTCTGTTGTCAAGCCAGGTCCGTCCTCACCACCTTCACTCCTCTGCTTCTCCAAGGGTAAATTTGTCAGGTGATTGTGGCTAGGTGCCAGTTCAGGGAACTCAGTAAAAAGCCAGTGTCTATCCTTGAAAAACCCATTTTCATGGGTTTTGTAAAAGTCATCCCAATATTTATGGGCATTGACTTCATAATCAACTGTAAACATTTAAGAAAGAATTTTAAGAGTCAGACTCAAATATTTTATATGTATCTAATGTCAACTGTCCTGTGTCACCAAATGTCATTTAATTCCAGATGTGTGTGAGAACAGTCATAAGCTCAGAGCTGGATACCTTCGAAGGTAATCATCTTGCTATCTGTCTTACATTAACATCACCCACTTTTCATCCCCAGGGAAGCCAGGGAGTTATCTACCCACCATTTTCCTCACACAGCTTTGGGGGGCCTTTGACTACAGGAAAATTATGAAATTAGGCAAATCCCTAGCACTGCGCACAAGTAAAGACCTAGTTATTCTTAGTTTCAAGGCTCTATTTGTTGGGGACAGACAGGTTCTTTGGTGTCTGTGGTAATTATTTCCCTCTGTAATTTTTTTTTTTTTTGTAAATAATGTCTCAGGTGCTTTGCATGTTTGTATAAATTCAGTGGCTATCACTCACAAAGCTCTCCAGAAGGCATTGCTCCTGCTTCTTTAGAATGTGGGGGCCAAGCACAAAGTCAAGATTATTAATAAATACTAAAATAAATAAATAATCAGAAAACACACAAAACTATAGACAATGGGAAGCAAGAAGAGTTTCGATTAATCAGGGGGCTGATAGGGGCTCTTTTTCTGCTTTTTGCCAACACAGAGATCTGGACTAGAATTGATGAAAAAATAAAAACCTAAGAAATCGAAACCCACCACTGACTGCTTACCTCTAGGCAAAGAAAGCACTTAAGGCCCTGTGGTCCAAGTTTAATTTTTTTTTTTTTTTGGAGACTAGATCACCCTATGCTGCCCAGGATGGCTTCCAATTCAGCGATCCTTCTGTCTCAGCCTCCCACGTAGCTGAGTCTACACCACTGCACTTGCTAACTGGTTCTTTAACTGTAAAAAGAGGATATCGGGCTACATGATTTTCAAAATCCCTTTCGACGATGTTGCTTTATCTAGTCTTATCTAACAATGCAGGCAGGATGCCTATTTTGCAACTGGAATACATACATATTTATTTTTGAGACAAGATCTCATGCAGCCCAGGCTGGATTGGAACGCTCTGTAGCAAGGGTGATTTTGACCCCACTCAAACCTCTTGCTTCTGCCTCCCAAGAGACTACATACACCTCTACAGCCTACGAGGTACATGCCTGGCCAGTACTGTGACCTTGGTACCATACAGAAACTTTATCAGAGCTTATTGTCTTAGCCGATGAGCCATCTCTCCAACCCCTGTGCCTATCATCTTAAAGTTTTAGGTTTACTTCCAAACGCCTCTTAGAGACAGGGCCAACCAGTTCTAGTAATAGTCTTTAGAGTACTTTATAAAGACATTAATCTCGTCTTTGAGCAGACTCGTCTCCACTCTGCTGCACACATCTTTCTTTGGTAGAAGTTCCAAATCTCCAAACCCATCACCTCAAGACAAGATGTATGATCCAATCACCCTCTCCTCCAACAGTATGTTAGGATCTGACCACATCAATCTAGCACGACTTTACGGTTGCCACGGGCCAGCCACATCAACATGACACTCGTACAACTAGAGACTAGAAAATTCAACCCCTAAATTCCTTCAAGATTTTGTTAGAGGGCAGCCTCCTCCCCGACCTGTACTATGCCGGAGTCCTTCATCAGGCCAGTAACAAACGATCCCAGTACCCGCACTTCTTTTGCCGTCTGGAGGGGTCGCGTCCCGCACTGCCGGCTGTGGACAGAACGCACCTTGCTTCTCCGCGCACACCAGCTGGGAACTGTTCTCCCGCACTTTCCTCTCCGCCGCCGCGGCCTGATCCTCTGACCACTTCACGTTGTCCCTGTGAAAACCAAACGGGCAGCTTAAGGCCCACACGTCCCGGCTGCGTCCTCGGGAGGCGAACGCCTCAGCGACCGCCGCGGGAGAAGGAGGGCCGGCAGGCAGGGCTTTTCTCCAAGTGCTCCGTGGTGGCGAGAGCCGGGCGAGGTGCAGGGCAGTTACCAGGCATTGTGATGGAAGACGCGCGCCGGGTCGCTCAGGAACCGGTTCCCGAACTGCGGTCTCTTCGCGTCCTCAGCCTCCGGCACGTCTTCAGGGACGGAGGCCGCCATGACACCGGAGACGGAAACGCCTTCTTTTCCATAACGCGAGGACTTCCTGTGGGCCACGCCCCCTTCGGAAGTCCCGAGTTTGGGCGGGAAAAATGGAAGGCCGGGCGTGGCGGGGCAGGGCGTGGCGGAGCGGGGGCGTGGCGTGGCGGAGCGGGGAAGGGCGTGGTGGAGCGGGGCGTGGTGTGGCGGAGCGGGGCGTGGCAGGGAGAGCTCCACGTGACTGGGAGCTAGCGAGGAGGCGAGTCGAACCAGTCATTTCTCCGAGGAGACGCTGACTGGCGAGCAGCACCGGGAGGAAGTAGGAGGCTGTTCCCTCGAGTCCGGTTCCGTGCTGGAACCCCAGCAGGTCGCCAGGTTCCTTCCAGGCAAAGCTTTGACTAGCAGACTCACCAGACCACAGTCGGCGGGGAGGCAACGCGTGGGTTTTGAGAGCATGAAGCCTCCGTGTTAAATGACATGACCGACCACACATCCTAGAAAAGCCAGGCTTAATTGGCACAATAAAAATTGTAATTTATTCATACATAGAGTTTGTAATATGTATATATATTCAGCTAATTTAAATGTATACATTATACTTTTTTTTTTGAGACAGGGTTTCTCTGTGTAGCCCTGGCTGTCCTGGAACTCACTCTGTAGACCAGGCTGGCCTCGAACTTTAGAACTCTTCCTGCCTCTGCCTCCCAACTGCTGGGATTAAAGGCGTGTGCCATCACTGCCCAGCACATTATACATATATGTGCAAGAATTTTTAAACTAATAGTAGGTCATTGGCATATAATTTATATTGCTCATTTTCAGCCTCATATTTTTCTTTTTTAAATATCTTTATTTCATCTATGTGGGTACACTGTAGCTATCTTCAGATACACCACAAGAGGGCATCAGATCCCATTACAGGTGGTTGTGAGCCACCATGTGGTTGCTGGGAATTGAACTCAGGACCTCTGGAAGAGCAGTCAGTGCTCTTAACTGCTGAGCCATCTCTCCAGTCTATATTTTCTAATATTTAAAAAGTTTCCTGGGGGCTGGAGAGATGGCTCAGCGGTTAAGAGCACTGCTCTTCCAAAGGTCCTGAGTTCAAATCCCAGCAACCACATGGTGGTTCACAACCATCTGTAACGAGATGACACCCTCTTCTGGAGTGTCTGAAGACAGCTACAGTGTGTACTTACATATAATAAATAAATAAAATCTTAAAAAGAAAATTTCCCCGTTATGAATGGTTGTGCACCACATGCATGCAATGCCCATGGAGGCCAGAAGAGGGCACCAGATCCCCTGAAACTGGAGCTACAGATGCTTGTGAACCAACGTGAGGGTGCCAGGAATCAAAACCTGGGTCCTCTAGAAGAGTAGCCAGTGCCCTTAATTATAGGGCTCTCCAGGCCTAATTATTACTAAGTTATTAGTTTGTTTATTTGTTTATTGTGGCTGTTCTGGAACTCTATAGACAAGGCTGACCTTGAACTCAGGTCATCCTGCATCTGCCTCCCTGGTGTTGGGATTAAGTGTGTGTGCCACTATGCCTAGCTACAATTTGATTTTTTCTTGTTTGCTTGTTTTGAGGCAAGGTCTTACTCTACTCCAGGATCGCCTAGAATTTACTTTGTAACCTTGGCTGGCCTTTAAATCATGATGATCTTCCTACCTCAGCTTCTCAAGTGGGGACATTGGTTCTTTTAAATAATTTGTTTATTCTAAAGATTTTGTACAATTATATCTTTTATGTTGGGCATATTCCCCCCATATTGTTCTACCTTCCCTTTTCTTGGTCTTCCTCAGTCTTTTTAGTTTCCTTGGTCTTCCTAGATAGTTTTGCTTCTACTTTTATGTTGTATATACATTCAGAAACAAACTGATTCTTTTTGTTTGTTTGTTTTGTTTTTTGTTTTTTGAGACGCGGTTTCTCTGTGTAGTCCTGGCTGTCCTCGAACTCACTCTGTAGAACAGGCTGGCCTCGAACTCAGAAATCCGCCTGCCTCTGCCTCCCAAGTGCTGGGATTAAAGGCGTGTGCTGCCGCCACCGCCACCCTGCACAGATTGATTCTTAAAAGAGTCTAGTAGAAAGGACGATGTCAATATAAGGACTCCAAGTGTTGACTACTTGGAGTGAGGGAAAGAAGTTTTAGTCAGTGAAGTGCAAGGCATAGTACACTGATATTCCATGGCTGATTCTACAGTAATAAGGACTGCAATCTTCCCATCAAAGAAATGGGAACAGGCTCTAAGCCCTCTCTAATCATGAAGACAAAGACATGTTTATAAAAAAGACAGTTAAGAACATGTACTTTTTTTTTCAGCTAGTGTTTTTATTTTTTATTTTATATTAGATATTTTCTTTATTTACATGTAAATTATTCCTTTCCCAAGATCCCCTCCAAAAAACAAACAAACAAACAAAAACAACAAGAACAAACCCCTTTTGCCTCCCCCCTCCTCATGCCTGCCACCCCACCCTCTCCCACTTATTGGCCCTGGCATTCCCCTACACTGGGGCACAAAACCTTCACAAGGCCGAGGTCCTTTCCTCCTATTGATGAT
>JADRCD010176632.1:5268-17919 GCA_019843815.1 Montemys delectorum
TATCTATCTATCTATCTATCTATCTATCTATCTATCTATCTATCTATGTTTTTCGAGGCAGGGTTTCTCTGTGTAGCCCTCGCTATCCTGGAACTCACTCTGTAGACCAGGCTGGCCTTGACCTCAGAGACATGCCATCCTCTACCTCTCATGTGCTGGAACTAAAGGTATGTACCACTACCACCCTGACAACAGTGACCTTAGATGCCCTGATTTGGGATGATTGAAAGCTCTTACTTCAACAGAACACCTTGGCATTCTAATGGTTCCCAATCATGAGAAAAGGAAATACCAGTGCTGTCCGTGGGGCAAAAAATGGTAGCACTGACAACAGTAATGAAGGTATAAAGTGAAATTATCATAGAACATGCTTGTGTTAAGCAAGTCTGACACACCTAGAGATAAATTTAAGCTCTACATAAAACTCAAGGGTATAGAATGCTAGTATGCTATATGAGTAGAGTTCCTGTAGGGACTTTCCATGGTTGCAAATCTATACATACTTGGCTGATTCAAAGGGAACTTGCCAACACCCTAAGCACTCAATAAACCTGTGCTGCTCAGGAAGCCACTGTGACACTGCCATCTCTTTGGATGCAGATGGTGACAGTCTATCTGCTGTTGTGGAGCACAGGATAGCAATGCCACACCTCTCAAACTGTAACTACTTTTAAGCTGTATAGCATGCACAGATGACAGAGCACAATCTTCCAGAGTCGGCTATCACTCTGCTATGCACTACTGCAAATTTACGCTATTACTTTGGTTAAATGTCAACTGAAGGCTCTTTGCCAAAGCACATTTCTAAAAACAAACTCAGATGAAACTCTGTGTGGTGATCTATCTACCTATCTAGCACCATGAATCAGAAAAACTTTTAACATATCACTTTTTAAATATAGCCTGTCTTTTTCTTTTTGGTATGCCCACACACTAGCTGGTTTCTATAAACAGCTTTAGCTTAGAGTGATTTTTACAACTGAATCTGAGACACTTAAATAGAAAGTTGAAGTTGGTTTTAGCTACTGGAAGCATTAGTTGTAGACAAAGTCCCGCACACAGACCTGACACACACTTGCGCTCTGTGGAAGGGTACAGGTAGTCCACTGTTTATTTCACTGTAATTTGTATTTCCAAAGGAAAGCTACCATGCTCTCACACTGCTCCAGCCCACATACACTGATGACACACGCAGAGCCTAGAATGCCAGGATGAGCCATCGGGTGGGGCATGAAGCTGCTCTGCCTAACTTTGCTCACACTCCTCGGCCCCCAGCATGCAGTGGGTGCTGCGTGTGACTCCACAAGCGGCCACCCAATCCACCCTCTTACCTCAGGCATCATGCAATTAAAGGCCCTTGAGCCACACATCTTCCTGACTCTGTGACTCTGTCAACAGAATGTGACCGTCAACTGTTCCCTGAGTTCTTTTGTAGGAAAACCATACAGAGCATTTGGAGATTATTTATAATGAAGTGTAATTTAGAGCAAGGGATGGTCAATATATCTGACATTTCTAAGAACACTGACTTGGAAGGCAAATATTCCTGAGATACATGAAGTTTCAAGTTCCAGCTTGACCCTGCACTACCCTTAATGTCCTCATCAAGGAATAGAGGCTACTGATGGTGGCACACTCAGGAGGCTGAGCATCATGAGACTGAAGACAAGCAAGGCCATATACTAAGATCATGCTTCAAAAAGGGGGCAGGAGCCATAGCCAGAGCCTGGTGCTGTTTCAACGATTATGAGATTGGTTATGTGAGGAGAGGATGTGCTTGAGAATGGCCAACAATGGCGGCAGCTACTCTAGTAATTGTGACATAGTGTCCACTAAGCTCCCCGCCACTCTGGTGGTCTCTGATGTTGGAAAACCCTGCCCATCCCCAGCATTCCTAGTCAACTGTGCTGTGGCAGTGCTGTAGTACCTTAGAGAGAGATGCAGCTCCATCCTAGTATTAGGTCAGGCTAGAAGGCTGAAAGGGGCATTTTTTCTTCTTTGATTTTTCGAGACAGGGTTTCTCTGTGTAGCCCTGGCTGTCCTGGAACTCACTCTGTAGACCAGGCTGGCCTCAAACTCAGAAATCCACCTGCCTCTGCCTCCCAAGTGCTAGGATTAAAGGCGTGCGCTGAAAAAGGCACTTGTACTGAATAAATCTTCTCAGCTGACTAGCATTCAAAATGCCCTCTGCCACTTCAATTCAGTATCAAACCAACCCCACCATTTTTGTTTAACACTACCTGAATGCATTAATATATAATGTATACAATGTATACAATGTAATGTAATTATGAGGTCTTAGGCAAAACTTAAGCAAGATTGTCTCACAAATCACCAAGAGAGAAGGCTAAGTCTCTCAACTGGTCTGCTGTCATTGTATTGATTTGGTTTGCAGGGTTGTTGTTTTTAGATAAGGTCTGGCAGTACATCTCACTACCTGTGTTAGGATTTTGGATTCCTGACCCACTTTCCTGCATCCTCCACATGCTGGGATTACAGGCACGCACTGCCATGACTAGTCAAAGTTTGAATTGCTCACTAACAATCTTGTTCCTTTGCTTTAATTATACTCCAAAAGAAAAACACAACAAAGACTAGGAGGGATCCATGACTTTCTTCAGTAGCATTCAAAATGCAAAACCGGGCAGTGGTGGCGCACACCTTGAAGCCCAGCACTGGAGAGGCAGAGGCAGGCAGATCTCTGAGTTTGAGTCCAGCCTAATTTTCATAGCCAGTTCCAGGACAGCCATGACTACACAGAGAAATCTTGTCTTGAGAAACGATCAATCAAACAACAACAACAACAAAAAAAAAAACCAACCAACTGACCAAAATGCAAGCAATGGGAGCCTAACAAGCGATACCTGAGAAACAGAACGCATTCAGAAACTACAGAGAGCTTTAAGGTCTGCTTGGAGTGGACATACCCATCTTTCTTTATGCCACAGACATGCATACATCTCTGAGCCAGGGCGGAGAGGCTAATGGGCTTCAGTGGTACACTGACAATCATCATTTTAAATGACCACTCAGTTCCCTGACTCTCATCATAGGGCTGCAAACTGGAAGACGGTTAAAGGTACAGCCTCCTGGTCTTCCTGCCCCCAAAGGCTGCTACCCATTAGGTATTTTATTCATATTCTAGGTAAGAAAACAGGTAGGTATAGTATCTTCTATGAGACTTTACGCTTTTATTTCTTAAAATATATAATATTTATATATATAAATATATACTTACATATTTATATTGTATAAATATAAGTATGTATAATTTTATATTTGTTATATATAAATATGTAATCTGTATTATATATACATACATACACATACATATGTATACACACACACACACACACACACACACACCCTCCTTAGGGACTCCTACGCGTACCTCTTAGGCCTGAACAGCATGACCTTAGATAGCTCAGCTATGCAAAACTAAGCCATCAATCCTTTTTTACCTTAGCACAATAATACCCAAATAAAATCAGGGCTCCCTTTAAATGCAGGGAAGGCTTTGATACAGATTAGTGGTCGGGCACAGGCTTAACATGCATGGGGAAAAACTCCAGAGAGTAGCACAATCAGACTCAGAGTGCATCCAAACTGAGGAGGGCACCACATAGCCTTTGGGTGACATAGTTTATTCTTGAACAGAGCTTTCTAACTCAGAATTTATTCTCAAATCTTTAACCGTTTTTTTTTTTTAGACTAAAAAACCCAATTATTACTAAGTTAAAACACTTTAAAAAAATTGAAGCACAATAGAAGCCATTCTTCTCCAAGAATAAATCCTGCTATTAAAAGAGTTACACGCACACAGATCTGTAGAAAAATACTCTGTAATGTCTAAGAGCCATGATGCATAAGGCAGGCACTCCTAAGACTAAAAGAAAGCTGGGGCGGCTACGAGGTCAGTTCTCAAATGTGTACATGTCTAACCAATTAGCAACTCTGGGTTACGTTCAATGAACAAAATTACCCTATACAAAATGGCTGCATCTCTGACACATTAGGTCACTTCTTAGAACAGCAAAGGCAGTTTAACAAGTTTTAAAACTACACTAAATAAAGGCTCCCTTCTTCAGACAACAAAACATATACATAGCAGTCAAGCTTGGTGTCGGAGTTGTGTCATAATTACTTATGACCCCACAAGTAGTTAGAGCAAAAATCCTTTATTAGAACTTTTTAAAGTTTACGATTATGTAGCTGGGTACATGGTTTTCAACACTAACTATGCAGATCACACGGTGTCAAAAACACATAAGCTTTCTCTCTCTTTGTACAGAGACTTCTGTTCTATTGTTTATTTTTGGAAAATGGATGTGAGCGTGGGACAGGGTAGGAGACAACTTTAAGGCTGGGAAATTCACCTAAGACTTTCACTTAAAACGGTCACTGGTCCCATTTATTGAGGACCATCTGCCTGGCTGTGAGAATGTGTTTCTTTTAGGAAGGGTGTGTGTGTTAGGGAACTTGGCGTGTTGTTTTTTAAATGCAGACTACCCATATGGGTTTAGTGAACTTTTTTTGTGGTGGTTGTTTTAAAAACTAACAAACAAAAAAGGAAAAAAGGTAAGAGTTTCTTCCCCCAGTGGACAAAGACTTGGGTCCTCTAATGCACTGTTGTTATAACCTGGAAACTGATTGGGCGACACTCAATCTCCGAGATTAAAATCACTTAGTGAATATTGTATTGCTCTGCTGCTCTCGCTCGCTCTCTCGTCCTCTTGGCATGTGGGGCCCCACACTGCTGCTTCTGCTGGCGCACTTACCAGCTAATGAAACCTAGCCTCGGAGCAGCTGCCCGAATCTATGTCAAACTGCATCTGGCATCCATCTATCTTCCCCCCATAGAAATTCACCTCTGAAATCATACAAAACAGTGAGGGCTCACTCCCCAGGCCACAGCACCTTTGTTTCATCGGCCTTTGTTTCATCAAGACTGAGAAGCAATTTTAGACTCATGTTTTATTATTTTATTTTAAATTTATTACCTATTTTAACACGGTGGCTTTTGAAAGGAATAGTGGAAGGCTGCTTTTTAATACAGATACCACCGAGACCTGAAACACTGTAAACATTTCCTCTGTCGGCCAGCAGCCGCCCGGCTTTGGCTGCAGCAGAATGTCGCGGGGTTTGCCAGGAGACACAATGCTGCCAGTGGATCCCAGACAAGGGGGCGAGGCTGCTTACAATTCTTGAGTTGTCACGGCTGTTGAATATGCTGCACCACAAAACCTCCCAGTCCTCAAGGCTTCTCCTGTCAGTTCTGTGGCATTAGCAGAAATGCTGTTGTAGCAAGAAAAGTATTGATGTGTGCTTGAGGCATTATTTTCAAGAACCATTATTTGAGAGAATGGTGCTCCTTAGTGTACACACACATTAGGTTTAAATGATACACTCTGGTGAGCATGATAATAACGGACCACTAAGAAGTAGAGGTAAGAATCTCTCAAGTTTAAGACCAGCCTGCACTACACAGTGCAACTGTGTCAAAAACAGAGATGAACTCTTCTAACACTTTAGTTGGCTTGGCTCATTTCATAACTGGCTCTCTGCTGGTCTTCTGATGATATGACCTGTATATACAGGGACATTACTTTCTTTAATTGTGATGACTACAACTTGAACTATAAAGGAGTATAAGAAGCATGTATCAAAGAGTCTACAAGGAAGCTCTCCAGTCACTGATGACGCCTAAAAAAAGACCCCGGTCAACAAGCTGACGTGCCCAAGTAAGGATGCCTCAGTCCCACATGGGAGGGAGAAGAAAGCTATCACAAGTAGGGAGGGAGGGAAGGACCTGGGAGGGAAAGTGGACAGGAGGGGTAGAGTGGAGGGGGAGAGGGGAACCTGATCTGGTATGGGGTGAGGGAAAAGGACTGAAGCCCTGAGGGCCAGCAGAATGAATGGAAACAGGCAACCGTGGGAGGCAGGAGGTTGGGGGGGTGGGGAACCCTCCAGAATGCACCAGAGAGCTCGGAGGTGAGACTCTCAGGACTCAAAGGGAGGGACCTTGGATGAAATGCCTGACAGTAGGGAGAGGGAACTTATAGAGCCCACCTCATAGCAGGAAGACAGGGCATCAAGGGAGGGATGGGGTTGCCATCCCACAGTCACATCTCTGACCCATAATTGTTCCTGTCTGAAAGAATTACAGGGATGGAAATGGAGAGGAGCCCGAGGAAAAGAAGGTCCAGAGAGGCTCAAGTGGGATCCAGCTCAAGAGGAGGTCCCAAGGCCTGACACTTTTACTGAGGCTATGGAGTTCTCACCAAAGGGACCTAGCATGACTGCCCTCCCTCCAAAAGACCCAACAAGCAGCTGAAAGAGTCAGATGCAGATATTTGTACCCAACCAATGGACAGAAGCAGCTGACCCCTGTTGTTGAATTTAGGGAAGGCTGAAAGAAGGTGAGGAGAAGGGCGACCCTGTAGGAGGACCAGCAGTCTCAATTAACCTGGACCTGAGATCTCTCAAACTCTGGACCACCAACCAGGCAGCATACGCCAGCTGATATGAGGCCCCCAACACACATACAGCAGAGGACTTCCGAGTCTGTGTTCTATCAAAGATGATGCACCTAACCCTCAAAAGATTAGAGGCCCCAGGAAGTTTAGCGGTCAGGTAGGGTAGGGGTTGGGGGCATCCACGTGGAGACTGGGGGATTGGGAGGAAGTGTGGGATGTGGAGCAGTCAGAGGGTGGATGGGGGAGGCGGGAATGGAATATGGAGTGTAAAAAATAAATTAATATATGTATACACACACACACACACACACACACACACATACACACATATATATATAAAAAGACTCAGGTCAGAAGTAATAGAACAAGGTATTTTTTTGCTTATTTATGGACTTTAATTCTAAGACAGGCAGACACACGGGAAGATATGCTGTCAATTTCCATATACTTTTTACATATGTACTGGGGACTGAAGCATGCTAATCAAATGCTCTACTGCTGAGCTATTCCCCCAGCCCAGCCCTACAGTTTCAAAAAGCTCTGTGGTAACTGTATGTACTATTTCAAGCTTTTTGTCACTATATAATTCACTAACAGAAACTTCTCATACACTGGTGTACAACTAATGTTACATTATCCATTTCTGAAACTGTTTTATGAATTCAAACAGGAAATCTGTACTGAATGAATGAACAATTATTCCCCCTCCTCCCTTGCCCCAGCCCCTGGTAGCCTGCCTTACTTTACTGCCGCTACGGGCTTGGTTATTTTAGGCACTTCACATGCCAACATCTAGCATTTGCCCTTTTATGTCTGGAGTCTCTCACTTGGTATGTCTTCTAGATTCATAAATGTTGTGTCACTAATATTTTTTTCTGTTTGTGTTTTGAGATAGGGTTGCATTCTGTAACCCAGGCTCAAACTCCTGGTGATCCTCCTGCTTCTGTCTTCCAAAAGCTAGGATTATGAGTATACAATACTACATCTAGAAATTTCTTTCCCCCACCTAGTTTTGCACTGTAGAGATATCCCGAATTTTGTTTACCTACTTAATTCTGAATGAACATTTGAAATTTTTACCTTCTGGTTAGTGTGAACGACATTGCTACAAATATTGTCCCACATGTATCTGTGTGAACTCCTGCTCTTTCCATTTGGGGGGTAATATACCTATAAATGGAGTGAAACTGTTGGGTTATATGATGCTTAACTTTCTCAGACCCAAATAATGGCTTTTAAACAACAAATCTTTTGAAGCTTCATTTTGTCCTTGTAATGATCACACACCACAGTCATGAGTAAAGGACTCCCTCTACAGTCATGAGTTATGAGGAGGCCACCAGATGCTTTCCTTGCTAACTCAGTGGCCAGTTCTTTGAGCTCACCTGAGCTGAGCTGACCTACACAGTTCACCACGCCCTCTTTCAGGAACACTCTGTCCACATGACTTCCAGGACAGCACACACCTCATTCTTCCCTTCTGCTGGTCCACACGTCTTTCCCAGCGACTTCTGGCCTTTCTTTGACCTTTAAAACTCTACAGTATCCTGGAGGCACTGTCCTTGGCCTTGAGTCTCTTTACAAAACTCTGTTCATATAATTTCAGCATCTTAATGCAACTTTCAAGTGTTTATCTCCAGCCTGTATTCTTCCCTGAGCTCTAGATACAAATCTCCAATTGGAAATGTGGGCATTAGAATCCATAATCCTTTGTCCATTTACCCCAAGAGCTGGATTGTTGCTTATTCCTTCTTAGCTCATGACAGCACTTACCCAAGTCCCCAGCTCCAAACGCCTTGGAGCCATCATCATCTTCCTCATCCAGTTCTGCTTTTGATCTCTCACCCACCCCACCTTACTCCATCCACCCATCCAATCATCCATCCACCCACCTACCCATTCACCCACCCACTCATATATCCATCCATCCATCCATCCATCCATCCATCCATCCATCCATCCGTCTTTGCATCCCAGGGCTGGGATGTAGATGAGGTAGGGTTTATTTAGCACATACAAGGCCCAGGCTGCAGCCTACAACTATACATACAAAACAACAACCTGAATGTGGACAGACATAGATCAACCACAACTCCAGAATCATCATCAGCTCTCTCTGAGTCACTGTCACCTCTTATGCTGGAGCACTGGCATAGCTTCTGGAGATTGTGTTTTCCTTTGTCCCCTAAGATTCATTTTACTTTTAACTATGTGTATGTATGTGGAGCTATGCACGTGAACGCAAATGCCCATAGATGCCAGAAGAGAGTTCAAACCCCCTGGGGTTGGAATTACAGGTGGTTGTAAACCACCCATTGTGAGTACTGGAAGTCAAACTCTTGTCCTCTGCAAGACCAGTTTGCAATTTTAACTGCAGAGCCATCTTTCCAGCCTAGGTTACACTCTCTTTCTCTTCCTTACCACTGACCCTTAATCCTTTTTATTTTACTTTTTAGATTTTATGTACCTGAGTGTTTTGCCTTCATGAAGATATGTGTAACACACACACACACACGTTTGCTGCTTTTGGAGGTCAAGAGGGTGTCTGATCCCTTGAAACGGAAATTAGGGGTAGATGTGAATCACCATGTTGTGCTGGGAACTGAATCCAAGTTGTCTGCTAAGAAGTCAGTGCTCTCAAATACAGTTCCCAGACCTGTCCTTTTAAAAATGTAGGTCGGGTCATGCCATCCTTCCACTCCAAATCCAACAATGATCTCACACTTCAATCAGTAAAGGCTAAAAGGCTCAATACCTTTTCCACCCTTAACATCCCTGGAACCCCAGCACAGATTGCTCTCCTTGCTCACTCTTATTCTACCAACTCTTCTTGCCCTTACTGGCCCTCGTGATTTATGTGGACAGGTTTCTCCTCCTTGGAGCTTTCTCCCTCCAGATCTACATGGCTGTATTCATCAGGGTTCCATATATATATGTGTGTGTGTGTGTGTGTGTGTACAAACACACACACACACATATATATATACACACACATATATACATATATATATGTACATATATGTATATTTGTATGTATATATGTATATCACACATTCTCTGAAGTGACTGTCACATCACAATGGCTCTTGCTCACTTCAGGACTTGGGGTCAATGCTGCTGCTGTGTTGAAAGCCTAATCGTCTGTTGTTATGTAGCCTTTAAACAAGACTGTGTCTCTTGTCTGACACGCAAACATGTATAACACAAGTAGCCAAGTAGGTCATATCTGAATTCTTTTAACACTTATTTTTATTATTTTTATTTACATGTATGTATCTGTGTGTGTGCCATGTATGTGTCTCCTGAGACTAGAAGAGGGTGTTGGATCCCCTGGAGCTAAAGTTAAAGATGGTTGTGAGCTATCATATGGGTTCTGGGAATGAATCTCAGGTCCTCTGGAAGAACAGCCAGCACTCTTAACCACTGAGCCATCTTTCCAGCTCTGGACTTGAATTCTTGATTCACAGAAACTGAGACAACAAATGGTTATTGTTTTAAGTTAATTTGTTATATAGCAAAAGACTAATACAAATATTATAAAAATAAGTATCAATGGTAAGAGATTACTATTTTAGAAAGGTATATATACATTTCATTTAATGATTTTTAAAAACATTTTTTAAATAAATACTGAAAACTTAGAAGTAATATGCCTGTGTGTGAAAATGAAAGGACTATATATAGCTCAGGAGGCTGAGGCAGAAAGGTTGGAAGTTCAAGGCCCATCTGAACTACTTAGTGAGATCCTGTCTCTGAAGAATAATATATTATCCAGAGTGTGATAATAGCTTTGTATGCAATTTGCTGATATAGAACAGTCACTTTATTATTATGCACTGATGAATTCTGAATGCTGCAATATTGACCTGCCAGGCAACATGGGCCCACTGGTACAATAGAGGCCTGAAGGTTAGGAGGGTGACTAACTGCTTTCTGACTGGGTTTGAGGCCTGTTCCACAGGAAGGAACTCTTGCTCAGTATTGTATACCTCATCAAAGCCATGGCTCCAGAGGTCACAGGCCCTAAGAGGGAACCTATTACTATGCTTTACTAGATAAGACACATTCTCTAAATACGCTTAAGACCTCAACCTTGCCTAGATGAGCGGCTTCTGCAATGAGCAGCAGGTCATACGGAGACTCACAACTGGTCAAAGTACTGAGAATAAATGACTGTCAAATGCCCAGCTCTAAACAGAACATCTGTATCAACCCCTGCAAGATGCAGGAACATCCTGAAAGCAGAGGCAGAAGGAACAGAGGAGCTAGAGATGGAAGGAGTGCTGCAAAGTGCTGGCTTCTGAACGTGACAGTGTTGCTTGCACAAGACACGCAGAAGAGCGCACCAACATGATTAGCCACTATCCAGCAGGCTGTTAACTGGACTCCGTGGTCTGCCCCACCCCCAACTCCACTCCAGAAGAACAAGAGCAGACATTGTGGAGGGAGAAAGGTGAGAAGGTGACACATTGGAAGGAGTGTGTAAGGGAGTAAGGGGAGAAAGTGAAGTAGATATGACCAAGAGACTATGTATCCATGACCTTAAAAGAGAATGCCTTTGCTTTATACCTACAGTTTATATATTAGCAGCTGGTTTTTAAAAGTTGCTCAAACAATTTTATTTTAATCTTTTGAACCAAGGATTTCATTTCAAAGTAATAGCTTATATTATACAATCATAGATTCCATACTCTTTTCAATGAAAACAATGTTACTGTATTTTGATTGAGAAGAGTATGAAATCTGTGAGATTTACAAAATGCTATAATATTCATGAGCAGTATAAACAAAAACAGCTACAGTCTCCTTGCAATTCCTACCTCCAGACTCTTATACACACAGTGTATGATTCTTTTATAGCTCAAAAATAATCAGAGAAGCATTTTTAAATAGTTTCATTGAGAAAGAATTTGTATACTGTACAATCCATCCATGACTCATCCAACTCACAGGTTTTCACATTGACAGGGTTGAAAATCTTTGCACTTGGTGTTTAGACAGGATGTGATAGGAAGAAGCCAAAGAGGGGGCAGTGGGGACAGGTTTATGTATGCACATGCGTGTGAGTGTGTGTGTGTGTGTGTGTGTGTATATATGTGTGTGTGTGTTTGTGTATATATGTGTGTGTGTTACACAGAAATGCCCTTTTCAGAGGTAAAAAATTGGTACCTTCCAACGTTAACCTGAGGAGTTTCATTCCAAATGACTGCCCTTCAGCCCTGCACCTTCCTCAGGCTGTGGAAAGAAGGACCTCTACAGCACAGACTCCCATGGAGCCTCTGTGCCATGTGCTGGACAGGAAACAAGCACGCTCAGACAGTGGCCATCAGGGCCCCCGGCAGTGGAAACTTTTGCCAGGGCCTATTCCGAGCTCCTGCTTTGGAATTTCCTGCCACTACACTGAGGAAGTTGTGAGACCCTGTTGTGGTTTAGTTGATCCAGTAGACAAATATTTGTTGATACCAGCCATGTTCCAATCATTCTGCTAAGCGCAGAAAGCAGAACAGTAACTTACAGCATTTGTGCAATCAGCTCCAAGGTGTAGGCAGGACACTGGCAGTGCAAATGTCCAGGCCTGGCTTGAGAAGCCCACAAGAGGGACAGAGGACACAAGCTGTCTCTAGGTATGAAACAGCTTTGTCATGTAAGGGACAATTCCTACCATGCTCACCCCCACATTCCAATACTAGCACGGGCTGAGCTTCCCCACCCTCCTCTTAGGCAATCTGACCCAGTAAGAGTAAGCCTTTGTCTGTCTCCATAGAATTACTAAACTACTACAACAAAAACATGTTCTTCATCATTTAGCTGCAGGATCAATGATCACTCTCTGTGGACTCCAATAACAGGAATTCCTTAGTTCTACATTAAGTGCTAAAATTAATTTCACTATTTATGGCCCAGGATGATATAAAGGTATTTTACCAAAAATTTTTACAGATTTCACAAAATTCATTTGAAAGATGCTATCTGTCAATAAACCTTGATTAAAACAAAAAAAATTAAGAGCTGAGCAGTGGTGGCACACACCTTTAATCCCAGTACTTGGGAGGCAGAGGCAGGCAGATTTCTGAGTTCGAGGCCAGCCTGGTCTACAGAGTGAGTTCCAGGGCAGCCAGGGCTATACAGAGAAACCCTGTCTCGAAAAACCAAAAAAAAAAAAAAAAAATTTAAG
>JADRCD010176638.1:0-29369 GCA_019843815.1 Montemys delectorum
GTGTGTGTGTGTGTGTGTGTGTGTGTGTGTGTCCATTGGTAACGTGTATATTTGAAATGACCAGGACCCAAAGAAACCTTAAAATTCCTCCTGTAGAAAATTTTTATGAATGTTAAGAACCGTAGAAAATTAGTTGTAACTTTAAATGTTCCTTGAATATGTTGAGAAGTTAGTATTGTTAGAAGTTAGATTAGACTTTGTCTAATCACATTAGCGTAGTGGCAGGCCTGTGATTGAACAAAAAAGGAAGGTAGAGCTAGGAGTTTGGGGACAGAGAGAGAGAAGCTACAGGAGGAGGAGAAGAAACCAACATGGAGGCAGAGGAACAGGAAGATGATCCTGCTCCCACTTGTTTTTAAACAGCCACAAGTAGCTAAGATTTTCACAAGGTTAGAATAATTAGGTTAAAGCTTTAACTTTATCAATTGGCTCTGAAATTATTGCTTTGGCATCTTGTATATTGTGATCTTATTGTTATATAAATCTGATTGGATAATTAAGCTTTAAGGGTCTTATTTCTATGGGTAACTAGGCATTGAGATGGCTGATTGTGGAGTGTGTGTGGCATTCTATGGAAGCGAAATGAACTGGGAGAGAGTAGCTCAGTGGTGAGAACATACAGAGCAGGACCCCACTGGGACATAGTGTTGTGGACCACCAGTACCAGTACTAGAGCAGGAACACAGACTGGCAGGGCAAGAGAGATGGCGGGTTAACCTTTTTAATATTTCCCCCAACAAGTTAGTATAAAAATGAACAAAACAGAATACTTTACATTTAACTTCCAAATAGGGATTCTGGTTTCAATAGAATTATTGGCCATATTTCTTAAACAAAATTGGTTGACCCATAGACCCACAATTTAGTAAAAATCCAACTGAAATTCATGCTATACTACCAAAGAACATTAAAAAAGATAATGATGGCCCCCAGTCCCAGTCCCCTGGAAACTCAAAGACTGCTCTAGCCATCCTTCACTGCTACCTTGGGTCCTCCAAATGCCATTCCCAGTCTTAGCTCTGTAGCAGATCACTGGCTGCAACTTCCCTTTACCCGTTCCACCATCTCCATTGGATCACATACATTTCCCTCCAAAATTTCTTCTGCCAGCTCATTGCTTTATGCTAGCTTCAGATTCACAGCAGGCATCCCATGAAGAATTGCACTCACTCTCATCATCAAAGCACATAGACTAACTGCAGAACTTCACTTCTTCCTCCATGTTCAGTCCCCTAGTGTCATTCCCAGCTCTGTAACAAACACCCTGATGAGGCCTCTTCTCACTCTCTACCCCCATTCCCAGGAGAATAAGGAGATCTTCATAGAATACACTGCTTTTCATATTTCTGCTGATCCCTTCAGCCCCACTCCAAGTCTATTCTTCTTCTAAGACTCAGTTCCCAATACCTATAAACATTTGTGTCTACAACCTTCAGTGGCTACATCTATCAGGGACCCTAAATGATTTCCCACCAGGCAACTCAAAACACCACATTTTCCTAACAAACAGAGAAAGCTACAGTAACCAATCAAGAAAACATCATCACAGCAAAAACAAAATAAAATATAGCACATAGATTTACAATCTTTCCAAATCCAAGCCATCAGATGTCAGCATAAAAACAATAATAGCCAAGACAACATACTTCCATGAGCTCAGCAACTCCAACACAGAGTTGCACTGAGAATTGCAATGAGGACATTTATATATGTTGTAAAGGCTTTAAATAATAATTAAAATATGTAAAAACACAGTGGAAGAAAATAGATAAAACAGTTCAAGTTCCCAAAATATGAATACAATCAACAAAGAAAGCCAAAACTGAGGGAAATTTGTAAGTGAAAAATTTAGGAACTCAAACAGGAAACTTAGAGGAAAGCCTCACCAACAGACTACAAGGCATGGGAGACACAATAAAAGAAATAGATACCTCAGTCAAAGAAAGTGATAAATCTAAAATATCATTGCACAAAATTTTCAGGAAATCTGGGTAACTATGAAAAGACCAAATCTTTGAATAATACAACAAAGGAGAAAATAAACAGAAGAAAACAAACAAACAAGCAACAACAAACAGGTGAAGGACACAGAAAATATTTTCAGCAAAATCATAGAAGAAAATTTCTTTGATCTAAGGGAGAAGATACCTATCAAGATACAAGAAGCATATATAACACCAAATAGACTACACTGAAAAAGAAGTTCTCTTGGACACAAAATAATCATCAAAAAATGTCACACTTATTAGAATAACACCTGACTTCTATATCACTGTCTGTTTGGTCCTACTTATATTCTCTCAAACCATGATATGCTCTCTCATAGGTCTGCTTCAGCAAAACACCATGATACAACCAGAAATTTCCACCTCCAGTTTTTATTGTTTTTTGTTTTTGTGTTTGTTTTGTTTCGTTTTGTTTTGTTTTAGATTAATGTTATTTGGCTTTAACCTTGGCTATCTTGTCTCATATTCTTGGTCATCCAAACACTGCACAAGATCAAATTGGATATTTGTTGGCTACTCCACAAGCTTTGTGCCACCATTATACTAGCGCATATTGCAATCAGGATACAATTGCTGATCTAATGATTTGTGGCTGGATTTATGTTTCTCTTTTCATGGCATGCAGAGTATTTTCATATACCAAATACTCTGGAACATAGAGATGAAGTCTTTATGTAGGCATTAGCTTGCTTTCTCAATGTTCAAAGAACTGTAGTGTTGAATTGAGTGCTGTCATCAGCAATGGGGCCTTGCTCTCAGTTTGCAGAAAGTATTCTATAGTCTTATTATAATTTATTCTTATTCCTTAGGAGTCTTTTCTAGTAAGATTCCTAAAGGGAGTAAATATTGATGGTAGATGAGGTATGAGGGAACTGGAAGAAGGCGAGGGAGGAAAATTATAATCAGGTATAATATGTGAGAAATAACTATTTTCCACAAAAGAAAAAATGATGGTAATACTTTGACTATAATTACTTTCACTTTTGACTTTAAAATTAACTTGAGCAAAACAGGTGTGGAAAAGTCTCAAAGAATTTATAAAATTATGATATTAAATAACATAATTTGAAAGCAAATGAAATCAACTAAGTTTCTATTGATGTACAAAAGAATACTATGTAAAGAACATAATTTTATTATTTTGCTCATTTACTTTACACCCCAATCACTGCCCTCCTCCCAGTCATTCCCTCCCACAATCCTTCTGGATCCCTCATCCCCTTCTCCTCTGAGGGTGTGGACCACCCTGGGTATCCCCCACATATTCCCTGGCACTTCAGATCTCTTCAAGTCTAACCACTTCCTCTCTTACTGTGTACTGACAGGGCAGCCCAGATAGAAGAACATATCCCACATACAGGCAACAGCTTTTAGAATAGCCCCTATTCCAGTTATTTGAACTCAAATGAAGACCAACCTGCACATCTGCTACATATATGTGAGAAGGACTAGTTCCAGCCCATCTATGTTCTTTGGTTAGTGGTTCTGACTCTGAGAGTGCTGAGGGATCAGATTAGTCAACTCTGTTGGTCTTCATGTAGAGTTCCAATCCCCTTTAGGACCACAATCTTCCTTCCTATTCTTCCATGAATTCCCAAGCTCTATCCACTGTTTGGCAATGGGTGTCTATATCTATCTGAGTCTGCTGCTTTGTAGAGCCTCTCAGAGAACAACATGCTCCTCTCTGCAAGCATAACAGAGTATCATTAATAGTGTTAGTGATTGTAGAGATTGGAGTTTGTCCATAGGATGGGTCTCAAGTTGGACTGGTTATTGGCTGGCTATTCCCTTAGTCTCTGCTCCATCCCCCCAACCCTGAATTTCTTGTAGACAAGATACATTTTGGCTTGAAAATTTTGTGGATATGTTGGAGTCCGTACGCTTCACTGGAGTTGCTTGCAACAAGAGGTAGCCTCTTCAGATTCCATATCCCAAATATACTGAATCACAACTAAAGTCATCCCCATTGATTTTTTTAGATAATTCTGTCTCATCCTTGAGATGCTTCCTTCCTTCTTACTCCTGTCAGTTATAGATTTCCATTCATTTTCATGGCTATCTAGCCATCTCTCCTGTCTTTCTGCACACCTGATCCTGAACCCATACCTCCATTCTGCTATTCGTCTTTCCTCCCCTCCCTCCATCTCCCTCTTATGGTGATTTTATTCCCTGGTCTAAGTGATATTCTAGTTTCCTCACTTGGGCCTTCCTTCCTGTTTTGCTTCTTTGGGTCTATGAATTATAATATGGCACCTGTATTTTATGGCTATTATCCACTTATAAGTGAATATATACTATGTATATCTTTTAGGACTGGGTTACCTCACTCAGTATGACGTTCTTAAGTTCCATCCATTTGCCTGCAAAATTCATGATGTCTTGATTTTTAATAGCTGAATAGTATTTCATGGTGTAGATGTACCACATTTTCTTTTTCTGTCTTTCAGTTGAAGGAATCTGGGTTGTTTCCTTTTTTTGCCTGTTACAAATAAACCTGCTATGAACATAGTTGAGCAAGTGTCTTTGTGGGATGTTAGAGTATCTTCTGTGTATATTCCCAAGAGTGGTGTAGCTGAGTCTTGACATAGAACTATTTCCAGTTTTCTAAGAAACACCAAATTGATTTCCAAAGTGGTTGTACAATTTTGCAGTCCCCCAAGCAATGAAGAAGTGTTCCCTTTGCTCCACATCCTTAACAGCATGTGCTAGCTCTTGAGTATTTGATCTTAGCCATTCTGATGTATGTAAGATAGAACTTCAGAGTTGTTTTGGTTTGCATTTTCCTGATGACTAAGGACTTTGATCATTTCTTTAAGTGCTTCTTGGACATTCAAGATTCCTGTGTTGAGAGTTCTCTGTTTAGTTCTGTACTCCACTTTTTAATTGAGTTATTTGGGTTTTTGGTGTCTAACTTCTTGAAATCTCTTTAGATTTGGGATACTAATCATTTGTCACATGTAGATATGGTGAAGATTCTTTCTCAATCTGCAGGCTGCTAATTTGTCCTATTGGCATTATCCTTTGCCTTACAGAAGCTTTTCAGTTTCATTAAATATATCAATTGCTGATCTTAGAGCATGAGCTATTCATAAGAACCTAAAATGTTAACCGATAAACAGCATTTTAAAAAAAAAAATAGGGCTATGACATTAATATTTACTTTTTAACTGATAGTTTGTTCCTCTTATAATGAAAATTAGGAAGAATTAGATTAAATGGATTTCATAAAGTTCTGAATCAGAACTTTTATCCAGTTGTTTGTCACTATAGTCAGTCATTTGTGCTAATTTTGAGTGTCAAGGTAATCTTTTCTGAAAATATTCTTAAATAATCCATTATTTAAAATTTTACCAAAGAAAGAATATGAAACATGTTTATAATGAATGTTTCCAATGATTTTTAAGTGGTTACATGACTATTCCAATCACAAAATATTATTTTTGCTTTACAATCCACCTTTCACTCTCACAGTGATAAAATTAATACATTTCCAAACGTTATGGTGTCACATACTAGAACAGGGCAAACAGACATGGAAGTGATGTCACTCACAGTTCTTTTTTCATAACACTGAAGTGTTGAGGTATTATATATGTCATGGTTTTAAATTACTAGTTTATTTCAGTAGATAAGTGTTAATAGACTACAAAAAATTGGTTCGAATATAGCTCGTATATTAGTCAAGGATCTCTAGAGTCATAGAACTTACGGATTATCTTTCTTTATTAAAGGAAATTATTAGAATGACTTACAGGCTTCAGTCTAACTAATCCAATAGTGGCCAGCTATGAACTTGGGTATATTAGATGGGGTTGGATCTAAGATGAGGTAAAAGTAGCCTGGCAGTGGTGGTGCTTGCATTTAATTCCAGCACTTGGGGGGTGGAGGCAGGCAGATTTCTGAATTCGAGGCCAGCCTGGTTAACGAAGTGAGTTCCAGGACAGCCAGGGCTATACTGAGAAACCCTGTCTCAAAAAAACAAAAATAAATAAATAAATAAAAATTTTAAAAAAGATGAGGTAAAGGTAGATATTAATAAAATGTAATGTATGAAATTTTTAAATCATTAATCAAGACATCATTTTTAAAATAATTAAAGGTTATACAAATAAAAACAATAATTCTCATCACACTTCTTTGAGTTTAATAGAGAAATATAGAAAAATAAAGAAGTAGTTTGTGTGAGTAACCAAACCAAATGGCTTAAGAATATATATCTAAAGGAATTAGTCATCTACCTAAGTGTAGTCCCTAAAACATAGATAGAAAATTAAGAAAAGATAAAATCAACTCTGAGGTCCAAATATTCTACTGAAATAGTAATGAACAATCATGAAAATTAAGTTCACATATGAAAAAAGAAGCTACAGTCAATGCATGTAAACACTTCCTAATTTGATAAAGTTAATTTATATAAAACTTAATAAGAAAACTTAGAGGATATTATTAAATTTTTACAGAAATCCTCTTCCTTTGTAATTAAAAGTTCCCAATTCTTAATTGGATTTACAGAGAAGGAATTTTTTAAAACATAGAAAGCGAAAAGAATAACAGGAGAGTAGAGGATAGAATGCACTCTAGAAGATGGGAGTGTGGACAGACACAGGTGCTATGGAGGAGGAAATGAGGACAACATCAAAGGACTTTTAGCTGAAGAATGTAGGGTACCACAGGTGGAAAGGGAGAGGGGGAGATAGATAACACTAGCAATTTTGGGAAAAGCCTTATGTAAAAATGCTTGTGGACATGTAGTTTAAATAGAGTTATGTCACATGGAATGTTAATTCTCTTCATAGACTATCTAAGAAAACCCTCAGTACCAGCCAGGTGAAACCTCCCAACAATTTGTTAATCAAGGAAATTCAAGACGCTGCAAAAATGCTATAAGATGTTGCCACTGTTTTTGTTTACCTCCCAGTACTTGAACATAAGACCCTACTGCTAAAGACATCACATATTTGGAGACATAAATTGAATAAATTCACTGGAACTAATCTGGAATCCTCTTTCATGAAAATCACCTCTCATAGTATTCAAAGATTTTATTCATTTTGCCAAGAAAGAAGAGCTAACAATCGTCCCAGCTACCTATAAAGTTTCAGAACCACGAGAATGAGTAGTCTGGCAAGATATCTTCAATTTTGTAATAGTGACACTTTTCTGAGTAACCTAAACAGCTGTCTAATTTGTCTAAAAAAACAGCTCAACAAGATGGAATTCGTGCCCACCAATGTAAAGAGCCAAGAACCTGTGGATGAACAGGGCATAAACTACAGAGTAGTTACTCCTATCAATTTTCTAGAATAATATCATTTCTAACTATTACTATTCTAAATTTCTAAATGTTTATACATGCAGTTACATATAAGTGTAGTTCTTATTCTTTATCAAAAAACCAGCAAGCACAAACAAAACAAAGCAAAACAAAATAAAACAAAAAAATCTTGTTTTTGCAGCAAAGATCATTATAGATATCTACAATAGTCAAACTACATAGAAAAAAAAAGACTGTTGAGTAATTATCTCCAATAACCCCTCCATCTACAACTAAAGGAAAATCAAAGATTTTGAGTATTAGAGGAACAGAACACCTGTTACTGGATACTGTCTCCTAAACATGACCTAGAAGCTGCAGAATCAAAATCCAGCAACATGATTGCCTAAACAAGATCTGAATACCGACACCAATTACATGGAAACATTAGTAGGGAAAGTTTCACAAAACTGCAGTCCTAGATGAAAAGCTAGTGGTAATCAATGACTGCCTAGGAGCAGGAGAATCACTTTTCTTTAAGGATGAGCTCTCTGATAGATGAGTTAAAATCAAGTTGTCAGCTATAAACATATGTAAATATGATACATATCTTTGCTAAACATATTTTTTCTTGATTTATTTGTATATTTCATCATTATGAACACATATTACTTTAATGCAATTACTAATCTCATTTTTATATAAAAGTTTTTTATGTAACTTTTAACACTTTTGGTAAACTGTGGCGTTCCAACCCTGACCAACAGGAATTAAGACACGACACAACCGGTTCCTTCTCTTAGCGGTTTACTCAGGATACCTTACATGCAACATTGTGTGGAGGTGAGCCCGCAATCTCTACTCGGGCACAGCTTGTATCCTAGCAGGAGCCCATGAACTCATGCCATGTGTCATCTCCCCATAGGCCAGGGAAGATCATGCCACTCAGAAGCACAACCTACAAGCCAAATCAGGTGTTGTTTACCTCAGTGCTCTCAGCCAGCCGTCGCCATCTTTAGGGCGAGATTCAGGTGGCTCTCTACAGTAAATGAAGATATTAAGAAATTTTCAAAGATATGGCCTCCTTTACATGCTTAAATTTCATAGCCATTACTCATTAGAATTCTATAACATATATATTTAGTCTGCTATGTAGAAATTGTATCATTCAAGAAATGTTGTACTGCTGTGATATCAGGCTACCATGTGGCAGAAAGATCTACCTTCCAAACATGTTAATAGTTGCAAGGCTCTATACATGAAAGCAATTTACCTAAAGTTACTTTAAAGCTTAGAGACACTTATTTAAGTAGATACTTATAAGTAAATAAAATATAATGTTTATGCATGCATGCATATGCACAGAGGACTTTTTATACAGTTGAGGCAACAGTCCTTTTACTTTATTTGTTTGCAGCCCAGGGTAGGGAGCAGCTCTGATGCTAAGTTCCTGTTTCTCAATTGGTTCTTGATTGGTCAGTAAAGAAATTTCATGGGCCAAATGCTGGGTGAAAGAGATAGATGGAACTTGGTTCCTGAAGGACATAGAAAGTCACAAGGGAGGAGAAGGGAGTTCTCCATGTTTTGGAGAGAGGAGAACCAACCAGGCAATTATGTCAAACCTCAAAATGGAGTAGGCACACTAGCCACTCCTATAGGCAGATGATTGGGGAGGTTAGCAACTGAAGTTGAGGGCAGGTGGAAAGATAGAGATAAGAAGTTGATAAAGGCGTGCTTTTTCAGGTGGAGGGATAGGAGCACCCAGCAATAGTTTTCAAATGCATGTTTAAAAAGGATCAACTGTGGGCATCTTTTATCGGAGGATTCAAGGAAAGCTGGGAGGGGCTGGTAGTGCAGTCACTTCCAGGAACAAAGGCAAACTACAAAGTAAAACTAAATGCTACAGCCCGGAGTATTTGTTATACTTCTCCCCACAGCACTTATTCTATTAAAATTTCCCCAGACTCCCATGATGAGCCCAGTTCACTGATTGTGAAGTCCCAGCACATACACCTGGAAAGGCAAATCCCTACTTGCTATGTCTGCAGTTTAAATGTTAAGGAATTGAGCAGGAGAGGGATGTACAAAATCAATAGACAGAAACTGACTCCTCCTTGACCTGTCCTAGATGCATACATCACCAAAAAGTGAATGAGAATGAAATTGTTTTCAGCCAAATGATAGAAGAATAGTATATATAAATCCTGAAGTTTATAAGCCATTTACAATACCTTTAAAATGATATTAAATCCTGTTGTTTTAGGAAGCTATTACTTTCATATTTTAAAAATATTTCCACATTCATAGATATATTCAATGATTATGACTAGGAATTATTAGGTATTTAGGTTAGAAGTCTTATCATTTTTTTATTCTTTATCTTTATAAAATATACTCAGATTAAAGAGAAAACTATACTTCTTATTGAGAATCATTGTGTGTTTACAAGAATGTTTTCATTATTATTTACTAACCAAGTAACAATGGATATCTACTCTTGTTAGTTGCACATTCATTCCCTAGTTTAAAACACAGCAGGGCTGAGCTGTGTGAGGCAAATTCACAACTGAGGAAATAGTAATCCCTCTAGGTTAATGGACATTTCCAGAAAACACCAATAAAGAATATAAAAGTTCTTCACCCACCTACCCTCTCTTATCTCTCAAATTTGATTTTTTTTTTGTATTGGGATTTACATTACAGATTGTTGTGGCCTATTGTGTTAATTTATGAAGTTACATGGCCTTATTAATCATTAAAATCACACTAAACTTAGATTCATAGAGCTATAATTTAATGTAAATATGCAATTTGGTCATAAAATTGAATTGAAAATGATTCTCAACTGAATGCTGAATTAATTTTAGTTGTAAACTGTACCAGGCAAATTGATTAAAGCAACAAAGAAACACCACAAGTTTAATCCTGAATTAATTTAACTGATTATTAAAACATGGAGCATAGATGTGTTAGGGCTGGGACACTTCCACAGTGAAATCAAAGAATATAGTAAAGTGGATATTTCTGCTTTGTGCTTGCTTTGTCTCAGCTCTCATAGCATCTGATAAGATGAACAGAATGGTTAATGGTCTTCAATTGATAAAGATTTTGGTTCATGTAAGTGCAGGGAGATATTACCTAATTATTCTTCAATAAATTTTTAACCAGTTACAATATCTCAATTGTAATAATTTGATTATTATCTATGTACTTTATATTCCATGGTATAAAACAAAACAAAACCTAGAAAATATTTAAGACATTAGATTATTATTTCTTTTTTTTACAAAGAACTAAGTGTAAGTGTGAAAAATGTCACCTTCTAGCACTTAACATATACATGTAGTCTTGTGACCATATTTGACAATTTATGGTTTAATGTTGAGTGTAATTTCAGTTCTCCTCTATAGTAGATAAAAGGAGTGCTTTGAGGAAATTACAGTATGGTGAAGAAATGTAGAACTAGCAATCTCTGAGCCCGTTAGACTGATTCACAGGTCTTGATTAAATTTGATTTAAACATTTCAGACTTGCTTTTCAAGGTGGTCCTATGAAAACTAAACTCTGTGCTTCTCAACTTAGATACTGTTTGTTTGTTTGTTTGTTGTTTTGTTTTTTAAAGATGAGTAACATCATGGTTCCAATTATTATTTAGCTTTTATCTTGACAAACTGAGGCTTTGGAGAATATTCGGTTTACATGGCCAGTTTCTTACTAACATAGGACATTTATTCATGGATACAACAGTGTAGCAAGAGGGGGTGGGGGGAAGTTCATAAATGCATGACTCATGCATGTTCAATGGCATATTTACTTCCTCTCTTTTTTCTTTTCTTTTCTTTTTTTTTCTTTTTCTTTTTTTTTTTTTTGTTAGATAAAAGTCCTATAGCAAAACCCCCATGAACACCTCTTTTGCTTTCTGCTTGCCAACTCTCTAACAAGACCAATCATGCTTGAAAAAACTGTTTTGGAATTGCATACAAACAATTTCTCCTTATAGAATTAGTTAATTGGAAAATAATTTTAATAACAAGATATATACTTTTTGTTAATAGGAATATTTGTATTTTATCATTTAAAAATATTTTTCATTAATTAATTTATTTATTCATTTTACATCCTGATAAAAGCTTCCCTCCTCTCTTCCAGTCCCAGTCTTACTCACCTTTCCTTACATCCCGCCTCTCTCCATTATTACCTCTCCTTCTCCTCAGAGAAGGGGAAGCACCACTGAGTACCACATAAAGTGCCCTAGCCACATAAAGTTCCAGGAGGACAAAGCACACTTCCCACTGAGGCACAGCCAACCATTCCAGGTAGGGGAAGGAGATCCAATGACAGGCAGTAGAGTTAGAGACAGCTCCAGCACATAATGTTAGGGGACCCACATGAACCCCAAATTGCAAATCTGCAACAAATATGTAGGAGCCCTAAGTCCAGCCCCTCCATGCCTTTTGGTTGGTGATTCAATCTTTGTGAGCCCCCATGGGTCCAGGTTAGTTGACTCTGTAGGTCTTCTTGTAGTTACATTAACCCATCCAGCACACTCAATCCTATTCCCCACTCTTCCACAAGGCTCTCTGCATGTTTCCATCCACTGAAGGATGAAGGCTCCAGAAGATAGTTTTGCTAGGCTCCTGTCTCCAAGTACAGCAGAGTATAATTAATAGTGTATCAAGGGTTGGCTTTCTCATGTGCGATGTGTCTCAAGTTGACCCAATCCTAGGTAAGCAGTTCCCACAAACTCTGATCCCTCATTATCCCTGTGCACCTTGTAGGCAGAATAAATTTTGGGTCAAAGGTATTGTGGATATGCTGGTGTTCCCCTTGCTCTACTGGAAATCCTGGCTGGCTACAGAAGATTGCCACTTCAGTCTCTATATCCTTACCTGCTAGGAGTCTCAGCCAGGATCATAGCCATAGAAACCCAGGAGTCACCCCCTTCCCAGGCCTCCAGCTGGTCTCTGAAATGCTGCCCATTGATTATCATCCTCATTCCCAGCCCTCTCCTGCCACTCCTCTGCTCAACCCAATCAATCCCAATCCCCATTCACCTCTTCACTCCCTTTTCTATCCAGTTACCTCCCTCCATAACTCCAATTTCTATTTTCATTTCCTTTCTGAGTGAAAATAATGCATCTTCTCTTGGACCTTACTTATTACTCAACTTCTTTGGGTCCGTGGATTGTAACATGTAACCTGTACTTTATGGCTAATGTCCACTTATTGGTGAATACATGCACATCTTTTGGGGTCTGGGTTTCCTCATTCAGGATATTTTCTAGTTCCATCAATATGCCTAAAAATTTCATGATGTTCTTGTTTTTAAAAGCTGAGTAGCATTCTACTGTATAGATGTACCACAATTTCTTTTTCAATTCCTCAGTTCAAAGGTATCTAGGCTGTTTTTATTTTCTAGCTATTACAAATAAAGCTGCTATGAACATAGTTGATCAAGTGTCTTTGAAGTATAGTGGGGCATCTTTGGCGGACATGGCCAGGAGAGGTGCAGCTGGGTCTTCAGATAGAACTGTTACCTATTATACCTATATATTATCTATTCAGATAGAATATATATATATATATGTATATATATATATATATATATGTATATATATGACATTAGTTCTCTGTTGAATGTAGAGTTGGTGAAAATCTATTCTGTAGGCTGCCATTTTCTCATACTGAGGTGTTTTCAGCCTTGCAAAAGCTTTATCAGTTTCATGCAGTCCCATTTATTTATTTATGGTTTTAGGGCCTGAACTATTGGTGTTCTGTTCAGGAATCTGTCTCAGGTACCAATGTGTTAAAGCCAGTTACCCACATTTTCTTTTATTGGATTTAGTATACCTAGTTTTATGTTTGAGGTCTTTGATTCACTAGGGTTTGGGCAGTATGTGAGTTTTGTGAAGGATTGTTTTTTTGTTTGTTTGTTTGTTTTTTGTTTTTTGTTTTTGCCAGTACTGTGCGGTTTTTATTACAATTGTGCTGTAATATAGCTTGAAATCAGGCATGATAATACTTCCTGAAGTTCTTTTATTGTAGGAGATTGTTTTAGATATACTGTGTTTTTTTATTTTTTTGGATGAAGTTCAGCATTCTTCTTTCAAGGTCTAAAAACAATTTTGCTGTGATTTTAATGGGAGTGCTTAGAATCTATAGATTGCTTTTGATAAGATGGTCATTTTTACTGTTCATCCTTCTGATGCATTAGCATGGGAGAGCTTTCCATTTTTTGATATTTTCATCAGTTTTTTCAAAGACTTGGAGTTCTTGTGATGTTTGTATTTTTACTTGCTTTCACTATTATAGATGTTGTGAATTGAGAAGTCAACTTGGTTTATTTTTCCTTTGATGAGTATGAGTGTTCTTCCCCTTCTCATTTGATTAATTTTGATTTAAATCTATTTTATTAGATAATAGAATGGTTACTCCAGCTTGTTTCTTGTGTCCATTTGCTTGGAAAATATTTTTATAGTCCCTTACTCTGAGATAATGGTTATCTTTGTTTCTGAGGTATATTTCTTATATGCAACAGAATGCTATATCCTATTTTCTCATTTTGTTAGCTTATGTCTTTTTGTTGGGAAATTGTGTCCTCTGATGTTGAGAAATGTTTGTAACTGATGATGATTGTTAATTCCTGTTATTTCAATGTTGGGGGGGAGAGTGTGTGTGTGTGTGTGTGTGTGTGTGTGTGTGTGTGTGTGCGTGCATGTGCATCTGTTTCCCTTCTTTTGGCTTTTCTTGTGTGGGGTTATTTACTTGCTGTGTTTTCTTGGGTATGGTTATCCTCTTTGGGTTAGAGGTTTCCTTTTGTTATTATCAGTAGGGATGGATTTATGGATAGGTTTTTTGTTGTTGTTGTTGTTGTTGTTGTTGTTGTTTTTAAACTTGGTCTTGTCTTGAAATATCTTGCTTTTTTGTTTTTGTTTTTGTTTTTTTGTTTTTGTTTTTCCATCTGCGATGATTGAGAGTTTTACTAGGTTGCCACCTGTGATCTCTTAGAGATGTAAGGCATCTATTCAGGCCCTTCTAGCTTTTAAAGTCACTGTTGAGAAGTTGGGTGAAATTCTTATAGGTCTGCCTTTCTGTGCTACTGGCCCTTTTCCATTGTAGCTTTTAAAATTCTTTATTTGTTCTGTAGATTTAGTATTTTATTATTATGCATAGGAAGGATTTTCTTTTTGGTCCAATCTAATCAGTGTTCTGTAAGCTTCTTGTATATTTATATGCATCTCTTTAAGTTGGGAAAATTTTTCTCTGTGATTTTGTTGATTATATTTTCTGGTTCTTAGAGCTTTGGACTCTACACCTTTTCTTATTCCTATTATTCTTAAGTTTTGTCTTTTAATAATATCCCATATTTCCTGGATGTTTTATGTCAGGAATATTTCAGATTTAACATTTTCTTTTACTGGTGTATCATTTTTTTCTATAATATTTTCTGTGACTGAGATTCTTTCTTCTAATTTTTTAATTCTCTTGGTGATGTTTTCATCTGTTGTTACAGTTCTCTTCCCCTCATTTTTGATCTCCCCGATTCCTTCAATTTGTGTTTTCTTTATTGCCTCTATTTCTATTTTCAAGTTTTTATCAGTTTTATTCATTTCCTTCACCTGTTTAATTGTGTTTTCCTGTATCTTTAGGGCATTTATTCACATCCTCTTTAAATTTTTCTATTATCCTTGTAAGACTGAATTTAAGGTATTTTTCTTGTGCTTTGGTTGTGTTAGGATATCTAGGGCTTCCTGTAGCAGCAAGCTGTGCTCTGGAGGTGTCATATTTCACTTGACTTGTTGATTGTATTCTTATGCAGGCCTTTAATCATCAGCTAGTCCCAGGATGTTCCTGGTGTAGCAGGTCTCTGGGAAGGTGGGCATAACCTGAATGTTTTGGTTGCAGAAGGTCTTGGATACAGAGCCTTCAGGTGGACAATAGTACTCATGGAGCAGTACACTTCTCAGTACAGTCCACGAAGGACTTGACAGGCAGGAAACTTGGGTGGTAAGGGATCTAACATGGATGTTCCTGGTACAAAAGGCCTGGTGAAGGCAGACAGAGCCATGGTCAAACAGTGGGGTTCAGGGAATAGCCCACACGCAGCTCAGTGCAATCTGGACAGTGGAGTTCCCTAAAATACTTTTATAGAGATGAAATCAATGTACATTTCCTCAGATAATGTTAATTTTATATTATATTTAATATGTATTTTACCTTTGTATTTAATATAATGGTATATTCAAATAATATTTGTTGTTTGAATAAGAAAGGACATTCCCTGGATAAAACAGCAAGTATCCTCATTTGGCTGTAAGATAATGATGAATGACAAGTCTTGTGAATGATTAAAAATTCATTTTCTAACACATAGGAATAACCACTCTGTAGTTTTACAATAAACAATTATATTAAATAAAAAGAAAACATAACTTTAAATAATATTAGTTGTTACACTTCAGTTTCTTTTCCTTCTTCTGAGATCCAAATGTCTGGTCTTCTCTTCTAGGAATGAAGCAATCCCAGATCATTCTTCTGAAGCACACATTCAGCATCAATACAGACATTCTATCCCTTTACTAGGATAGGACTGTTACTTCCAGACCGTAATCCAGAGGTAAAAAATATCTCCAGTAAAATATGTTTCTTCAGAATAGCTCATACATACATGAATGCTTGTACTTATGACTGCAAACACAATAGATTAAACTTTTATCTTTTCTGTAGACTTGTTGGAATCCATGTAAACCATAAGAACAGCAGGAAAATGAACCTTGAGGGGCAAGAAAGGAAATTTGGTTCAGCATGACTTATTTCACCATGCTAGTTCAAACTTCTAGAGTCTGGCAGTTTATTTTGACATACTTAACTACAGTACAATTTTGGAAAAATTGTTTCCTAATAATGATAACTCAATCCCATATGCCGAATGAAGCCTGAGAAGTGACTACAAGCATGTGTAACCTCTACCATGAGTATTGTATATAGCTTAAGGACCTAGAATCTAGTGGGGCCTCTATCATACAGATAGCACTATAGAGATCATGAAGTCATACAGTTTATGTGACATTCTCTCTAAGAATACTTTCTATTCATTGAGAAGTGAAGATAAAGAAAATGGTCTAGAGAGGGAGAGTCTAGGATAAATGTTGAGGGATTTGGGTGTGAGCTAGCTCTACAGATAGAAAAGGTCATAAGGTTATTAACAACATTCATTCCCAGACTTCGGGTGGCAAACAAGTTTGTATACATCTTTCTTTGGTTGAAGAGACAAGCCTATATGCATAACATTCCTATTTTCTCTTTCTCTCTTTCTTTCTCTTTCTTTCTTTCTTTCTTTCTTTCTTTCTGTCTTTCTCTCTTTCTTTCTGTCTTTCTCTCTTTCTTTCTTCCTTTCTTCCTTTCTTCTTAGGAAAGTTTTGACTAGGTTGACCAAGCTGTCAAAAATCTTGGAGATTTTCCAACCTCTAACTCCTAAGAGTGCCATCATGGTTAGATAATAAATATGCACTAACAGAATTTTTGCCATCATTAGGTTACCAAACTTGGAAGTATATTCTCTATCATTGGGCTTAAATGAGAACAGTCTGTGTACTTTACTTATCCAATGAGATAGGAAAGTTAGTTGATAAAAAATAACAAGCTCTTATTTTTAAAAAAAGATAACTAATGAATGATTATCAGTATCAGAATAAAGAATATATACCTATAAAGACTTTTTATTTGCTTGCCAATTAGAATGTTGATTCTTCTTATTGAAAACAATTACCAATATTTATATAAATTCTTCACATTGTTTTTATATTTATAATATTATAATACTGATCAAGGAGCTGATTATAAAGTATCTAGTAACATCTTGGTTAATTTTGAGAGAGTTATTTACCTTTATATTTTATTTTCAATTAATTTAATTATCATTTTCTTCATCTTTATTATTTCTTTCAGAATTTTGCATAAAATATTTTGATCAAATTCACTCCTCTCTAGAACCTCCCAGATCAAATTCTTCTTCCCTACCCACCCAATTTTGGACTTTGGGCCTTCTTTTTATCTATTAAGTACAATTTATATTGCTCATGTAACCTTGAAAGGGTGGTCTAACCATCAGGTATCACCCCCCTTAACAAAATCTGACTATCCCTCTACCATCAGGTATAAACTTTTAATAGTTCTTTAGCTATACATTTCTTGTTTCTATGCTATAATTTTATCTGGCCTAAGTTTTATGCATGTTATCTCAACTGCTATGAATTTATACGTGCAACTGCCTGTGTGTGTGTTAGTTTGTTTTCAACTGCTGTGCTAAACATGAACAAAAGCAATTTTTTTATTAGATGTTTTCTTTATTTACATGTCATACAATATCTCCTTTCCCAGGTTCCCCTCTAAAAAAATAAAATAAAATAAAGTAAAACAAAAACAAAAACAAAAAAGCAAACCCCTGTTCCCTTCTTTCTCCCTGCTCCTCCTTCTCACCACCCCACCCCCTCCCACTTCCCAACCCTGGCATTCCCCTACACTGGGGCACAGAACCTTCACAGGCTCAAGGGCCTCTCCTCCCATTGATGACCGACTTGGCCATCCTATGCTATACACATGCTGCTGGAGCCATTAGTCCCACCATGTGTACTCTTCTGAAGGTCCTCTCAAGGTCCTGAGTTCAAATTCCAGCAACCACATAGTGGCTCACAACCATCCATAATGAAAACTTCTGGTGTGTCTGAAGATTTATTATTATATATAATAAATAAATCTAGCTCCTTCATTGTGGACCCTGTACTCAGTCCATTGGATGGCTGTGAGCCTCTAGTTCTGTATAAGTCAGGTACTGTCATAGTCTCTCAGGAGACAGCTATATCAGGCTCCTGTCATCCAGCACTTGCTAGCATCCACAATAGTGTCTGGATTTGATGATTGAATATGGGAAGTATTCCCAGGTGGTGGAAATCAGTTTGGTGGTTCCTTCGGAAATTGGACATAGTACGATCAGAAGACTCAGCTATACCATTCTTGGGCATATATACTCAGAAGATGCTCCAACATGTAATAAGGACACATGCTCCAATATGTTCATAGCAGCCTTATTTATAATAGTCAGAAGCTAGAAACAACCTAGATGTCCCTCAACAGAGGAATAGATGCAGAAATTGTGGTACATCTACACAATGGAGTACTACTCAGCTATTAAAAACAATGAATTTATGAAACTCTTAGGGAAATGGATGGATCTGGAGAATATCATCCTGAGTGAGTTAACCCAATCACAAAAGAACACACATGGCATGCACTATCTGATAAGTGGATATTAGCCCAGAAGCTTAGAATACACAAAGTACAATCCACAAACCACCAGAAACTCAAGAAGAAGAAAGACCAAAGTGTGGATACTTCATTCCGTCTTAAAAGGGGGAACAAAATATTGATGGAAGGAGTTGTAGAGACTATGGAGCAGAGACTAAAGGATGGACAATCCAGAGACTGCTCCACAAAAGCAGTTTTTTAATGAATAAGTTTATTTAAGCTTACAGATGAAGTCCATCTTGATAGGCAAGAATTTAAGACAGAAACCTGGAGGTAGAAATTGAAGCAGAGGTTATGGACTAATGCTGTTTCCATTCTTTCTCCCCATGGCTTCCTCTGCTTCCTTTCTTACCCAACCCAGAACAACATGTCCAGAGATGGTACCACTACAATGGACTGACTGTACCACATCAGTCATTAATCATCAAAATGTCCCATAGCCTTGCTTAGAGGTTAATATGATAGATGTAGTATCTGAATTGACATTGCTTTTTCCAAGATGACTCTAGTTGGTGTCAAGTTGACAAAACAACACCAAAAAATATGCAAACCAAAGAAAAAAATTTGGGTGTGATATAGACATTCTTCATAGTGATTAATAGTGCTGGGTATGGCCTTCAAGTTGTAGAATGTGACATAAATCCAATTATATGATGGCTGGTTATTCCAAGACAATTGTTGCTACTATTGAACCAGTGAACTTCTTGCCAGATCAATCAGTGTTGTTGCTTGCAGCATTCACAGCTTGGAGTGATTGGTAATTCATTTTCTCCTTCACTAATATGCACATGATATACCCATGTTATGAAAACTAGAGATGAAGTGTAGAGATGAAGTGTACAGGTAGGTTCAAGCTTGGGTTCTCCATGTTATATGACTCAAGTAGGCTATATCTTCAGTTCAGTTCTCCTGTCAAGCTCTGGAGAGTAACAGAGAACATTATCATTAGTCTGCAATGTTCAGAGCAGTGTCTATGAAACTTCATTTGCCAAGAATTCCAAAAGTGGTAACTTATTCCTTGCACTGGGCCTTTCATTTCTTATTCTGTGGTGGCTAGTAATGCAATTACTGTACCACTGCAGGGTAACTTCATTTGGACCCATTTCATATGCATGTATATGTACAATTTTAGAGGCTTCTACAGTCTTATGTTTTCATATGACATTTTCAACGTGTCTTTGATCCCTACCCATCTTTCCCTCCTTTGCTATAATTTTCCATTAATCCTTTCTTCCTTTAATATTTTGTACCTATGACTTATATCACTCCTTGGTTAACATACACACACACACACACACACACACACACACACACACACACACACACACCCTGGTTCCTTAACTGATTTCCTGGCCAATATAGGTACTTAAATTAGCATGAGAGAAAAAGGATGAAGATCTGGGCTTCTTCATTCAGAATGATCGTTTCCATCCCCAGCTATTTACCTGGTGTTACTGACTAGTTTTATGTCAACTTCACACAAGCTAGAGTCATCAGAGAATAAGGAAGCTCAAATTGAGAAAATGCCTACATAAGATCCAGCAGTACAGCATTTTCTTAATTAATGGTCAATGAAGAAGGTACTGGTGGTTGTGAGTTTTAATAAAGCCAACTGAGCAAGCTATGGAAGGAAAGATAGTAAGCTGCATACATCCATGGCTTCTATGTCACGTCCAGATTACTGCCCTTCTTATGTTTCTGTTCTCACTTTCTTCTGGTGATGAACAATGATATTAAAGTATAAGCCCAATACATCTTTTCCACCCCAACTTGATTTTTTGTTGCTGCAATAAAAACCCTAAAATGTAATAAAATAAATATAATAAAAACCTAAAAAACTAAGGTACCTGGCAATTTCATTTTTAAAACACTGGATTAATATTTCATTGTACAAATATGCCACATTTTAATTATTCATTCTTTGGTTAATAGATATCAGAATGTTTGCATTTTTATCTATTGTGAATATGTTGATTTATCTTGTATGCATCTTTCTGTCTTCTAGGAGTTGATTTTCACCTTAAAGTATGTAGGTATTTAAGATTGAACTCAAGTTTTCAGGTTTGTACTCAACTTTGCTTTCCTCACTGAGCCATGTTGGCAGCCATAAATTATTTTGAGATTTGTTCATATGTATACTTGATTATTCACATCCAGCTAGCCTAATGTCTAACTAAAAATGTTTTTTTTTAAAAAATATGAGTTACTGCAGGTGCTACCAGGAGATATGAAATGAATCAAAAGTTCATTGTAGACATGAACCCATGTCTGCTACATTGTAGGAAATCTGAGGCACTTATATAGCAAATAGAAGGGCTAACAATAAATTGTATAGAGGAAATTCTGCTCCAAATTTGGAAGTTTACTAATCAAAATTTTTTGAAGTAAATACAATCACATGTCACATAACAGTTTCATCAAATCCAGGAGTATATATGGCAGTGATATCATCAGATTATAATTCAACTGAACTGCCTACCACCAATGACATCATAGTCAGCACAACATTATAGGGCAACTAATATGATTGTGTTTGTGGTGCTGTTGTATAGCAAAACAAACTCACTGCCAATCATATAAAAGCTTACCAAGTACATAATGTTTCATAATGGTAACAGAGAACTATGTTACTTGTTTGTATGTGTGTCACAGTATGATTTTTTTTTACAACTATTTTAAAACATGCTTATCCTATTTTTTATGAAAGAAGATTATAATAAAACAGTATGCCCAGTTATATCACATATTTACCTTGTAAATTGATACTACACCAAATAATTGACTTAAAACATCGAGATCTGTCAAATATTTTCTGCCATGGTCATATATCAATTATCTTGCCGAATTTCTTTCTCAAAATACAGGGTCCTTCTGCAATTTAACATATATGGCTAGTAGATTTTAGAACAGAAGAAAACATAAAGTTGAGAAAATACTGAGCCAGTCTGCTACTCTCATCTTCTTTGTGAAATCTATGGCATCTTTAGATTTAAGAATAATATCAGGGCTAGAAAGATTTCTCAGTGGTTAAGAGTACTGACTGGCCTGGTGGTGGTGGTGGCGCACACCTTTAATCCCAGCACTTGGGAGGCAGAGGCAGATAGATTTCTGAGTTCAAGGCCAGCCTGGTTTATAGAGTGAGTTCCAGGACAGCTAGGGCTATACAGAAAAACCCTGTCTTTAAAAAACAAAACAAAACAACAACAACAAAAAAGAGTACTGACTGCTCTTCTGAAGGTCCTGAGTTCAAATTCCAGCAACCACATAGTGGCTCACACCCATCCATAATGAAAACTTCTGGTGTGTGTGAAGATAGCTACAGTATACTTATATATAATAAATAAATCTTTAAAAAAAGAATAATATCATTTTGGTAAATGACTTTGTATAAAATATATACCTCATATATATCCACAAAATTATGTGATATAGTTTCAACAGAAGTCAGTCAAGAGCACTATAAAACATATCAAAGTAACATAAAATACTGGCTAAAATGGAGCATACATTGACATGTTAATAATTAACTGTTACCTAGTATGCAAGCTTACTGAAAATGTTAAGAAATTAGACATTCTAATTAGTCTTATTTGATAAAAAATATAATTTTCACAGCTTTTTTTATAATGTGATGAAATTTTATTTTGTGGATTTTAAATAATTAAATAATTCAACATATTCAAGTCTAAAGGATAGCTTGGTCAGTAAATTCCTTGGACGTACTTGACTAGTAAACATTGGGCCTGTCTTCTATCCTGAGGGCACAGTTTTTCAAAAACATGGTGCATGTCATAATCTCAGTGCTGAAGGTAGAAAGACAGTTAACATGACTCATTGATCATGTAGTTTATTCTACTTGCTCAGTTCCATAATAGAGAGAACAAGATGGACAGTGCCTAAGGAACAACACATAAAGTTGTCTACTGGCTTTTACATACAGGTATGCACAAATACTATGTGAATGCACCCATCCACATATTCACCTTTACAGATGTGAAAGCATGTGTAACTAGACACACATAAGTATTTCAATAGTGGAATCATAAGATAAATGCTTATGATAAACATATTTCTACATTTTTCTTATTAAAGATCAATAAAATAATACCAATATTGAGTTATAGGACAGTAAAAGACTTTTCAAAAAGAATTGAAGTTATAAAACTTTTGAGTTTGTAATTCTCTCATGATATAATTTGATAAAGACTAAAACACTAGACTTTTCATCAGATAGACAAATTATTCCTCCATCTGCATTGGTTTCTGTTAAATATTTCATGAATGTAGAAAACACAGGTGGAAGTGCCACATGAGATCATGGCTTATAACTACTGTTAATTTCTCATTTTGGGGAAGTCCAGTACAACAAACATCATACATGCAAAGGAATAGTATGGTTCAGATTCAAATAGGATGCAGAAGTTTATATTAGTTTGAATGGAGGACTAACTTTCATCAAATAGATGTAAGCTCAGAGAAATTCTCCCAGGTAGAACTGTCATTTTTTTTTCTAGAATTGGATTCACTTGGGTAAATACATGTTCAAAATTAGCTCTCTGCCAGCAGGTCCAGGCGAGAGGAAAGAACCCAATCTAGCCTAGTCTCTCAGGGCTGAGTTGGATTGCAAGAGTTGCAGGCCCAAAACAAACACACCTGGGCTGAGAGTTTGTCAAAGTAGAAACTCATTTTATTGTATCAGTCTTTTGTTTATATAGGGTTGAGGAAAGAGGTGGGGATCTTTGATGAAGCGAGATGACATAAGGGTGGGGAAGAGGGTGTGAGATGATGTATGGGATAGTGTGAGGTGACAAGGGGTATGGGGTGATCTCATGGACCCTATAAGAAATTGACACATCAGCAGTAGCTAGGCAGAGGCAGTCTCATTCAGGTCAATAGGTCGTGCTGAGTCATTCTCAAGGGAATGACAGGTCTCAAAAATCAAGCCAGGCTGAGGTTCATCCTCAAGGTCCAAACCAAGGCCAAATAGGGCCCAACAGAGCCATATCTTGGGCTGGGACCACTTGCAGGAGGACGTGAGTCATGCTTCTTTTGTAAACAGAACTCTCTTGACAAGTTTTTATTTTTTCCTGACAATTTATTCAGATTGAAAGATAGTACTTCAAATTTGCCTGTCAAGTATAAGGGATTATTTAAAACAAAAACTATAATGCCTGTACATTCCATAACTTTTTTTAAGTCCCTAAATTAGAAATCTACAGAAAATGCATGTGTTACTTGCTTTTCTAAACTAAATTTTGCCACAATAGTCTGGTCCCATGAAAATAATAAAATTAAAACCCTCTTCCACTGTATCCCAAGTGACTAATACAGTCTGATAAAACAATTTGACAGCAAATTGCTTCATTACCCAGTAAATTGAAGCTGTACCCACAGGTCAATGTCCACTTCTTGATGCATATTAAGTGAAGAAATTCAGTAGGCATCATCCTTAGTTGTTCCAGAGACAGCAGCCTTCCATACTGATAATTCAGCCTATTTTATCCCCAAGGAAATTACAAATGAATGCTGGCTCCCAGCTCTGCCTCTGCATGTACAGAAGGAGCTTAAGCTTTGCCAGGATTCTAGGTTCTAAATTCGGAACGCAAAAGGGAAGACTTGTTTTGCCACCTGAAAGCAAAATTTGTCAATATAAGAACTCCTGTAAGCTGTCATCATTGGTCAGAGTACCCTCTAGATGGGTGAAAATCCCCTTCCACACTTTCATGTCTCCTGCTTGTATTGTTTAGCAGTACAGTGTCACCTGCTATTGGCTATATGCATTAAAAAATCCCCATTGCAAATAGGGACTCTGACCTGTTTCCTAAGGCAATATATGTGTGTTGAAGGTTATAATCTTTCAAAAACAGTTATATAAAATATCTAATGGCCCTGAGCATTTCTTTAAACAATATTGCCTAAATATCCACAAATGGAATTATATGTCTTAGAATTAAATACAAGCTCTCAATGAGTGTGTCCTAGAAAGGGTGAGTACTTTAAATTCATTAATATAATGTGTGAATTGATTTACTCACTGGATTTCCATTTACTTCCATAGGAACATGGAGCAGCAGGAGAGTAATTTCACATAGAGTCAACCCCTGCTGAATCTGATGTTTCTAATCACGTATAAATATTCAAGAATATGTCAGATACTCATTTATCATGACAGTGGGTAAAATGTTCTCCTGATATGAGAAAAAGAGCAGGGGTAGGATAGTTTATTAACACATTATTTCAAGGCTATTATTTTTCTATTCCCTCATCTACAAAGCACATAAAAATTTCAAGCAGGTACATTCATAGAGATCCCTTCTATAAAACACATAGTTTTTTAAAAAAAAAACAAAACTGAAGAATAGAATCTCAATATTTACTGAGATTTACTACATTCTGGAAGTTGTGTTTAGTGTTAAATAACAAATAATATGCCTTTACAGAAAGATTATGGAATAAACACTATCAATTTCTTTATACAAACCAAGAAAAAAAAAGTCCAAAACAAAAAAAAAACAACAAAAAACTCAGGTTGTCTGTATATCTATGAGGTACCAGTTGGGTCTATAAAGATGAATTCATTCCCTGTGAGCAACTCAATGGTTCACTTAGATTTTTACACTTAGATGTGGTGTGGAATTTCAGATCATATCACCAGTATCTATTAGAATGACTTCTTGGCCAGGCATTGCAGGGGATCACAGAGATGGCCTGGCCTGACTTGAGAGCCAGATGTCATAGATTTTTGAGGTTTGAGTTCATGACTTCTGGAACACTGTGTGTCTTTCATGAGAAAACAAGGCCCTTTCTCAGGCAGTGAAACACACAGGCTAGCTGTGTTTCTTTCTTTGTGTTTCTTAGAAGTTAATGAAGTATAAATATTTATTGTTAGGCATTAATCTCATATAACTTGTCTAGCTTACAACTGCCATTATATCATAACAATCGCCATTAGATTCTGTGTTAAGTAAGTAAAGTCTGATGGCTTAGAATAAACTTATCTCAGCTTTAGACTTACTGAGACTCCACCAATCTGGCCTACTTTTAATTCCTACCAACTAAACATATCAAGAGACCCTGGTTCAGCAAGTAAGTGCTAGCATTTACAAAGCATAAAATTTTCATGTGCATTTAAGAGAAAAAATGATGAGGATAAAAAGTAATAGGGCAGACCCTGTCTATTGACCTCAGACCTTATATTCTAGTTTTCACTCCTTTTCCTCTTACATTTATTTCCTGTGGAAGAGAAATCAAGTGTATGGATAGATGGCAGCCAAAATAGATTTAGTAACAGATCATTATGACTAGAATAAATGATGTAGGGCTGGGATATAGTAATATATAAAATGGTTAACTGTCATGCATGAGTTCATAGGTGTATTACAAAACTAAGTCAATGAACATTAAAACATATGTTAACTTAGTAGTGTGGTAATCTCTACTTAGAATATAAAAAATGTTACCTTCATGCATCAAAATTTCATAAATATAATAACTTTATATTGAATAAATTTCATATACATTTTTCTATAGAATTTAAATAATGGCATACTTATATGCCTATATACATTTTATATAAGAATAACTCCTATGTAAATCAATGTCACATGAATAAAATCTTAGTGCTTTTAAGTTGCTGAGAGACAATTTGAAAATAAAGGATTCTGAACTAATTGAATTATGAAGCATTATGTGTTCAAACTTTAAAAAAAGCTATGAGTGAAAATTATGATCGCTAAAATTGGCAGAAAATGTTTGTGATATTTCTTGGAAAAGAACACTAAGCAGAGGGCACGTTTCTCACTTTCCCAGTAAGATCAGCCTCCAGAACTATAAAAAAGGAGGTAGGTAAGTGATGATGGCAGAGAAATGTATCCCACTGAAGAAATTACCTGCCTCCCGTAATAGCCAAATACGGTATGACTGTGAAATAGACAAATCAATGTAAATTTCCACATCAAGTACAAAATGGAGGCAAGGTATTTTAATATCTTTAAAGCAGATACATTTGCAAAAAAACACATTCTATCATTTTATATGACTAGACCTTACATGAGTATAAAGTGATATATAACAGAGGTGGTTAGAGAACAGGAAAATCTGGATCTAACATTCTTCCAAAAAATAAATTAAAAGAGTAGACATATGGTTTAGTGGTAGAACTGTAACCTTATATAACAAATCTCTGGCTTCAGCATCACAAAAATAAACAAATAATTGGTAAGTGAGAATGTCTCGTGAACCTGTGTAATACTCACATTCTGAATAAGACAGAAAGGGAAATGTCTCTGTGATACAATTGCTCTTTAAAACAACTTACCTTTACACAAGAAGAAAAGACTATTGATATTCTTGAACCTATTAATGTATGTATCCTTCTGAATAAAAGAAAAAGAAAAAACATAGGTAAAAAATTTCCAAACAGTAGTGAGAGTACAGCTCAGTGATAGAATATCTATGTAGCATATACACACTTTATAATATCCATGAAGAAGGGGAGGGAAAAATGAAGTGGGGAGGAGAGGAACAGGAAGGGAAGAGAGAGGAAGGAAGGGAAGGTGAGGAGAAGGAGAAAAAACAAGAATAATTAGACAATGAGGTGGTTTTTTAAGTCAAAATTCCTACCTTAATGATGACTACTAATTATTAAGTTACCTATGTTTCACAAATTATGCCAGATGGATTTTTCATGCAATTATTATTAAATATCATATAAACATATTTTTATCCTAATTCAATGATAAAGAAATGGACACTTGGCAAGGGAGCTAATACCTATTTTATAGTCATCAAATAGCATGCTATGAAGCATGATTCATTCTTACATGTAGTAATAACTTTTACTGCATTAGACTTAATAGATAGGTTTATTTGGATACCAGTGCTTAGAAATGATAAAGAAGAGAAATATGGGAGGTATCTGAGCAGTTTTCATGTCAATTAAAACCCATCCTGCATTTGTGCCAAAGAAACAGATACATAAACATGTGAGTTTATATTCAAATATGTAGTGCATATTATGTGTAACATCTGAAGCATTCATTGTTAAAATTTTTAAAGCAAATTTAATATTCTTAGAAACAGTAATTTCACTCTTTTTTGTGACTCAAGTTATTTTATAACATTTGGTAATTTCAAAAATTCACAGGAGCTGCTTCTGTGTACAAGAGGAGTAAATTTTGGTAATTATGAGTCTTTCTTCTTGGACATTTACTAACACAATCCCTGCTGAATTGTGTTTTATGATTAACAAAGTGTACCCTCTGACATTCCATCTGTCCTTGCATCCTTTTCAACGTGGGTAGTTAATACTGCTTCATACTGTTTATCACTAATTATAATATGACTTGCTCAAGTAAGTTCAGAACTATTCTTTTGTCCTATTCTGATACTGAAAATGATAATTTGCTGGGCAGTGGTGGCGCATGCCTTTAATCCCAGCACATGGGAGGCAGAGGCAGGCAGATTTCTAAGTTTGAGGCCACCCTGGTCTACAGAGTACGATCCAGGACAGCCAGGACTACACAGAGAAACCCTGTCTTGAAAAAAAAGAAAGAAAGAAAGAAAGAAAGACAGACAGACAGACAGACAGACAGACAGACAGACAGAAAGAAAGCGAGAGAAAGAAAGGAAGAAAAGAAAAGAAAGAAAATGATAAGTAAATATATAATTATGATTGTGTCCTTAAATGATTCTCAGATTCAGGTAGAGGTAATTACCAATTACATGGTAGGCAGAAAAGTCTTGTTAACAATCTGAAACTGAAATAATACCTTGTGCTGCTTAGAAAACAAAACAGTAGGATATTTAACTGCATTCATATAACACTATTGACTTGTACTCATAAACACATCTGAAAATTCTACAGAGGCTACTTTACAATACCACATTATTGATAAGTGAAATGTGTGACAATTTTTAATATCCTTAATGATAGAGCTTATATCACTGGATAGATAGGAAACATTAATGTATGGTATTTGAAAATAAATTACTTATTATTTATTAATGAAAAAATTGTACATAAACACCAAAGTTAGCTAAAATCCACAATTTACTTAAGTAGATACAATCTTATGACATGAAGAATCCTGATTGAAGAACACATCTTAGTTTCGTTTAGTTTGATTCCCCACAAAGTGGCTGCCAGTAACACTTGGAGAAAGGCAGGGTATTGATATATAGTTTTTATATCACTATTTTTAAATAGTGATATTATTTGTCTGGCATCAGCTGAGTTTTTGATTGTAACTCAGTACCAAAGGCTCATAGTTTGACATAGGAAGAGAAATCATTATTCATGCCAAGAAATCTTTGTTTGTACCAGTGCTTTCTAACATAGCAGATTACCTCCAGGACATAAGTCCAATTAGAAACCTTAGGTCTGAGTATCTTTGTGATGAATTAGCACAAATTCCATGATTATACGTCAATTTGCTGAAAACATCTATTCAACTCTTTCTTATTATTTCTGTAGTGCTTAAATGGAAGCAATGTTAATACAGTGAAAAGTACCCAAATCTATTTCAGTGTAATATATGCTTTTTTTTTTAGCGCAACTCTATTAATGTGATACATGGTTAGTACATTCTATTGGTGGTAAAAGTGAGGTATCCAGATAAATATCAAGTACAAGGGCAGAAATTTGAAGAGTCTTAAGACAAACACTGCTCTGTGCTACCTCTCAAAAGCAACAGGAAATTCCAATTCATCTAATCAATAAAATCCTAAGTCTTTTGGTTCCTTCATTTTATATTTGCTGCTTTGTTAAAAGTCTTAGGCACCATATCCTTTTCACAGCTGCCAAA
>JADRCD010176643.1:0-15574 GCA_019843815.1 Montemys delectorum
ATAAGGAAATTATCTAATAAAAAAAACCAAAAAAATAAATAAATAAGTTTTCATTGGTACAATACATCAAAAGTAGAATCATGAAACCTTCATTAAGCACCTATAACACAGCTGCATTCCCTGACTGTGTCACACAGCACTGATCTACTGCCCACAAGGTGAGGAATTTAGAAGTCAAGTGTCAGTGTCTATCATGTGACCAGACTAGTACAGTCATAGCATGTTCACGCTCATCACTCCAGTCTTACAAAGCTCAAGTCGGACACCTTACCTCACAATTCATGTTATTCTTCAGCCCTTGAATATACTTGTCCAATTCAAGCCTGAAAGTATGTTCTTAAGGAAGAGACACAGAATGATCCATCAATATTTTACCTCCCAGTCAAAAAGTCTCAGCTGAGTGGAGTGGCATGTGCCCTTAATTCTAGCACTCAATGTCAAAGGTGGTGGATCGCTGTAAGTTCAAGGCCAGCCTGGTCTACATAATGAGTTCCATGCCAGGACTACAAAGTGAGATCCTGTCTGTCTGTCTAGTGTCTGTCTCTCCCTTTCTTTTACACACACACACCACACACACACACACACACACACACACACACACACACACACACACACAGCCTATTCAAATGGTCACAAATGACATTTGGACATGCCCTTAAGGGTAAAGGCCACTTGCTACTTGCCCCCATGTTCTCCCTCCTGATACCTGGAAAACCAAAGAAAGGATATAGCTCCAGTCCTTTTTCAGAGCCTCCCAAAAAGCAGACCACGTATTCAGAAGGGTTATGTTCAGATTCCATTGCTCCTGTTTCAGGAAGCAGTTTTTCCTGTTGGAAAAGGCAGTAATAACAACCAACTCGGTAACCTGGAGTTCTAGAAAAGAAAGGAAAAAGTAAAATGGAGTTCCTGGGTACTCAACGCTCCTCACTTTGTAGATGGCTCTGAACCTGGTCTTGATCTGGTAACACGTTCAGATCGCCCTCATGCAGAGCTCCCCAACCTTCTCCTCTTATTCGTGTCATCAGAAGGAGCATGACCCAGGTGAGGTTTAATTAAGCAGCCTACAGATTAGGCGTGGTGATGCACACCAACCCCAGTCCTAAGAGGTAGATGCAGGTAGATTTCTGTGAGTTCAAGAGCAATCTGGTCTACATGGTGAGTTCCAGACCAGTCAGGGTTACAAGGTAAGACATTGCCTCATGAAAACAAACCAAGCAGCTTCTAACAGAGGTTCACTGCATTCCACTGTCTTATGTGAAAAAATCCAGGGGAGATGGCTTGGCATTTAAAAGAGCACTGGCTAGCCCGGCAGTGGTGGCACACACCTTTAATCCCAGCACTTGGGAGGCAGAGGCAGGTGGATTTCTGAGTTCGAGGTCAGAGTGAGTTCCAGGACAGCCAGGGCTACACAGAGAAACCCAGTCTCAAAAAAACAAAACAAAACAAAACAACAAAAAAAAGAGTACTGGCTACTCTTCTAAAAGACCCAAGTTTGGGTCCCAGCAATTTGTGGCTCACAACCATCTGTATCTCCAATTCCTGGGGATCCAGACACCCTCTTCTGGTCTCTGCAGGCAATAGGCACACACCTTGTGCATACACATTCATTCAGGCAAAATACCCATATACATAATTATTTTTTAATTGTTTAAAGAAAAATCTACACAAATTTCAACTTTGTTCATAGAATGCCCATGTTTACATAATAAGCATGTTCCCCCTCTTTTATCCTTCATCTGTCTTGGATGTACCAGGCTTACCCAGCAGCTTTCTCTGTGGGCCAGAGGTATACATCCTAAGGGAACCTACAGTTATACAAATGCCGTGTCTGAAAGAGTTTAATGGCAAGACTGCTGGAATGAGGCTGAGGGTGCCTGCGAAAGCCTGACCTACCTGTGACCTTGGGCTTCCAAGTTAATTTCTCTGTGTTTACTTCTGCACTGGAAAGTAAGATAACTGCCCATCTCTCTCTATGTAAGAAGAACTACATCAGCATTTGTGAAAGTACATTATAAACTGTGGGCATACGACTTTCACTTGGGTAAGAACATAGAGCTTTGCACACACCAGGAGATGCTCTCCATCATGGCCACCTCTCTAGCTCGACGAGATCCTCCATCTAAGTATAAAGCAGACTAAAGTACACTCAGGTGCCAGAATCTCACTCAGTCTAATTTCATAACATTTATGTGTGAGATTCAGTGCTCTGGCTGGGAGTGGAAGGGCAGGAGGTGACAGAGAACAGAAAACAAAGATGTTTTCTGCAGGTCTAAATCTCTTCGAGTTTCTCCACACTTCTCATGTTTAGCTCAGAAATAAAAACACAGGAGACAGCATATTTTATACTTACCTCAGCTCTACAGATGCAACATTACCCAGCCCTTCAAAGAATGCTCCCTTGGAAAGACGCTTAGCAATGAAACTGCGCAGCTCTGGCTCCGCTTCGGAGGGTAGATTAGCATCCACCAAGGAGAGGCTTGACAAATGAAAGACACACGTTCCTCACCAGTGGTACACTCAGACCCGCCCATAATGCAGATATAATGAACCAAAGCCAGGGCCCCTATGTAGCCCAGGCTGGTCTTGAACTAGCTACATAGCCTAGGTTAACCTCAAACTTGCCACAGGCTATGCATTGCCATATCAATTTCAGAGTCTCTCTTAAGAATGCTATCAACTAGTCAGCTAGTTAATCTCACCACTCAGTGCAGGCTTATCTCTGTGAATTCCAGGCCAGCCTGGTCTACAAAGCAAGTTCTAGAACAGCCAAGCTTACACAGAAAAGCCCTGGCAAAAAGACAAAAAAAAAAAAAAAAAAAAAAAAAAAAAAGAAAGAAAGAAAGAAAGATTGAGAGAAAGAAAGGAAGAAAGAAAGAAAAGAAAAGAAAGCTGTCTATTTGACGTCCCCCTTGGAGAAGGTCATTGTTTAGACTTGGCAGGTTTGGCTCCCAGACCACAGTGCTATTGGAAGTATCAGAACCTGTATTAGGTGGACGGAAGCTCAGGCTCTAATAACATATCAGAACCCGGACTAGTTGGCCAGCTGGTTGGGAGCTGCCTGTCTCTCTCCTTCTTTGCGTCTCTCCCCTAGCTGCCAAGAAGTTAACAGGCTCTTCTGCCGTAAATTCCTGTTGCCGCAGGCTCACAGGCCACAGGGTTAAGAAACCACTAGGACTGAAACTGAGCCAAATTAACCTTTCCTCCTTAAAGATCATTATCTCGCCACAGGTGGTAGTGTACACCTTTAGACTCAGCAGTTGGGAGGCAGAGGCAGGCAGATCCCTGTGAGTTCAAGACCTGGTCTACTTTGTGAGTTCCAGGACAGCCAGAGCTATATCTCAAGAAATCCTATCTTGCTGGGCGGTGGTGGTGCACACCTTTGATCCCAGCACTTGAGAGGCAGAGGCAGGTGGATTTCTGAGTTCTGAGTTCAAGGCCAGCACAAGCTACACAGAGAAACCCTGTCTAGAAACAACCAAAAAAACCAAAAACAAACCAAACCAAAACAAAACAAAAAAGATGATTATCTCAGTTAGGTAATGCTCGGTGCTCAGGGTCGGGGCTTGGCCAGGGTTTATAAAGCATTACCAGTATTTACAACTGCTCTTGCCTTGAATAAAAGAGCCAAGGAGAAGATCAGGAAAGCTTCCTAGAGGATAGGAGGAGCTGAAGGTTTGACTCGGAGAAAGCACAGTGGCAACAAGACACCCCACTGACACCTACAGATATGCACAGCCCAGGAAAGCAAAGTAAGTTATGCCTGGTTTTACCTGAAATCATCACCAGAGGGAGTTTCTGCATTTGTTCCACTTGAACGTCCATCATCACTATCCCCTCGATTCTGTGTCACTCTGCAAGACACAATACAACAGTGCTATCAGTTATAGGCTGTCAATCAAGCCTCTGCAAGCTGGGTAAAAGCAAGGACTCAGCTAAAATGCTGCAAGGCCACATGGCATGGGTCCTCCACTGCCTACTCTCTCATAACAGAAACCACATAAATGAGGGCTGACAGGAGGCCCCGTTCTCTTCAGGGTATCTAATGAATAGAGAAAAGACCTAATATTCCCAAAGTTTGAAGAAATTCCTCTTTAAAAATAAGTTAAGGGGCTGGGCGGTGGTGGCACACTTCCAGCACTTGGGAGGCAGAGGCAGGCTGATTTCTGAGTTCGAGGCCAGCCTGGTCTACAGAGTGAGCTCCAGGACAGCCATGGCTATACAGAGAAACCCTGTCTCAAAAAAACAAAAAACAAAAAACAAAAAACAAAAAAAACAAAAAAAAAAGTTAAGGGATAGAAAGATGACTCAATAGTTAAGAGCATCACTGATCTTCCAGAGGACTTGAGTTCAATTCCCAGCACCTACATGGCTCACAACTGTATCTTCTGTTCTAGGGAATCAGACAGCCTCATAGAGACATTCAGGCAGGCAAAACAACAATGCAAATATTTTTTTATTCAGAAAATATAAATTAATTAAAATAAAAAATAAACAGGGCCTGGAGAAGTTAACAGAGCTTACTGTTTTGGGGGAATGATCCTAGTTTGGTTCCAAGCACCCACTTAGGGCACCTCACAACCACCTGTAACTTAAGTTCCAGATGTATCTGACACCTCTGGCCTCAGTGGGCATCTGTGTGCCTGTGCGAATACCCACACACAAACACATAATTAAAAATTAAGAATACATCGTAAAGAATATATTCCAGGGCCAGAAGAGCTCCTGGAAAGTCAGCCGGGGTATGCAGGGGGCACCGAGGGTAGAGAGGCAAACTCCGATGAACAGATGTCAGGGGCTGCGATGACAGGACCTGAAAGAGGACAGAGGCTTGGGAGTTCCGGGCATTAAAAACCCAGAAGAGCCGGGAAGAACCGACTGAGGCCAGGAGGACCCATCGGGCCAGAGACCTTGGCTGGGAGAGGAGATGGCGAGTGGGGACCGCGGGGTGCAAGGCCAGGCGGCGGGGCCGCAGGCTCAGCGGGCAGGGCGCAGGCACCTGCTTCCGCGGAAGCTGTACAGGCAGTAGTGGCTGCTGGGCGGCGGCTCGAGTCTCCGCTCCTCCGCGGAGCCACCCTCCTCGCTGCTCTCCAGCTCCTTTTCATCCCCATCAAGCGATTCCTGCAAAGACGGGAGCATCGCGGCAGCTTCCTCGCGGCCCTGTGTCCCCGACAAACAGTTCCCCGGCGGCCGAGCGGTCCTTTGTGTGTCGGCTCGACCTTCTCCCCGCCCTCGCACATCTGAGTTCCGCAGCTTCCGGAGTCCTGGACCTGGAAACTGAGTTAGAGAAACCTGTTCTCAGGCGGGACTTTCTGAGAACACCTTGCTTTTCCTTTCAACCAGTTGACGGATCAAGGATGCAGTATGTGTTAAATAAAGATGGTGCTCTCCTGCCTTTTTTCGGTGTGACATGCACGTAACAGTTTGCTCAAAGACACGAATTTTGCCCGCCCTAATGGAGCGCTCTTTTAATTCTAGCACTCTGGAGGACTTCAGTGAGCTCCAGGCCTCCCTAGTTTACATACCCAGTTTCAGGCCAGCCAGGGCTACAAAGTGAGACCCTGCCTCAAAACTAAAGTTAAATAAAAATTAAATAGGGCTGGAGAGATGGCTCAGCGGTTAAGAGCACTGACTGTTCTTCCAGATTCTGAGATCAATTCCCAGCAACCACATGGTGTCTCACAACCATTTATATCGGGATCTGATGCCCTCTTCTGGTGTGTCTGAAGACAGCTACTACTGTGTATTTATATACACAAATAATACTTGAAAGAAAGAAAGAAAGAAAGAAAGAAAGAAAGGAAGAAAGGAAGAAAGGAAGAAAGACAGGAAAACCTGTTAAGAAGGGATTATGGAAATGTTATATGTGTTGATCTAGATGGGGGTTCCATAGGCATGTGTAAAGAACAAAGTGTATAATAAAGATGCATACATTTTTAAAAAATTAAATAAAATCACGAAGCCAGATGATGGTGGTGCTTTAATGGTTCGAGGCCAGCCTGGTCTACAAGAGTGAGTTCCAGGACACCTACACTGAGAAACCCTGTCTCAAAACAACAATAAAAACACAAATTTTAAATAATGCATGAGAGAGAATTTTAAATCCTTGAATTTAAGGAACTCCTAAACAAACAAAACGTTTAGAAACCATACATAGAGAGCTGGAGAGAGGTTAAGAGCAATGACTGCTCTTCCAGAGGTCCTGAGTTCAATTTCCAGCAAACACATCATGGCTCACAACCATCTATAATGGGATCCGATGCCCTCTTCTGATGTGTTTGAAGACAGCTACAGTGTGTACTCGTATACATAAAATAAATAAATACGTCTTTTTTAAAAAAAGAAACCATAAGCTCAGCAGTGGTGGCGTCCTAATCCCAGCACTTGGGAGGCAGAGGCAGGCGGATTTCTGAGTTTGAGACCAGCCTGGTGTACAGAGTAAGGTCCAGGACAGCCAGGGCTACACAGAGAAACCCTGTCTCCAAAAACCAAAAAAAAAAAAAAAAAAAAAAAAAGGAATTGTATAAAAAGTAAAGGAATGGATCGCATGTGTGGCTTGAAGATTGGACAAAATTTTAGTTTATTTTAATCCAACACTGTTTGGTTTCAGGCCTGTGACAAGGGACTGAGGTGTGTATTTTATATATCTAAACAGATATGTTCGTTTGTTTGTTTTTTTCGAGACAGGATTTCTCTGTATAGCCCTGGCTGTCCTGGATCTCACTCTGTAGACCAGGTTGGCCTCGAACCCAGAAATCTGCCTGCCTCTGCCTCCCAAGTGCTGGGATTAAAGGCGTGCGCCACCACTGCACCATATCCAAACAGATATGGTCTCCAGTTCCTTCCTGGCATACCTGGCCCCTAACCCCTGCTTGCCTGCTTGCCTGCCTGCTTGCTCTTTCTTTCTTTCTTTCTTTTTTTTTTTTTTTTGTCTTTTTTGTTTTGTTTTGTTTTTTTCGAGGCAGGCAGGATTTCTCTGTGTAACCCTGGCTGTCCTGGAACTCACTTTTTAGAACAGGCAGGCCACGAACTCAGAAATCCGCCTGCCTCTGCCTCCCAAGTGCTGGGATTAAAGGCATGTGCCACCACTGCCCAGCTCCTTTCTTCTTTCCTTTCTTTCTTCCTTCCTTCCTTTCTTTCTCTTCCTCCCTCCTCTCTCTCCCTTCCACCACCAATTTCAGGTGTTCTCTGGAGCTGTACACCTTGTTTTCTTTTCTTTTCTTTTTCTCTTTTAAAAGACTTATTTATTGATAAATGAATACACTGTAGCTGTCTTCAGACACACCAGAAGAGGGCATCAGATCCCGTTACAAATTGTTGTGAGCCATTATGTAGTTGCTGGGAATTGAACTCAGGACCTCTGGAAGAACCTGTCAGTGCCCATAACTGCTGAGCCATCTCTCCAGCCCTAAAATGTAATTTTTGATTAATATTATTAGCCACTGAATTCTAGGTTGGAAAAAGCTCCCCTAAGATTTTGAAGGCTTTTTCGTTGGTAGAATGGTCTCTTTTTAAAGATTTATTTTTGTTTATTTATGTGTATATGTGTATGTTTGCTAATCTTAATTGTCAACTTGACTATATATTTAAGTAAAGCCCAAACTGCGGGACACTCCTAGGAGGTTTTTGTTTTTGTTTCTGTTTCTGTTTTTTTATCAGATAATTTGAAGCAGGAAGAAGACCCATCCTTAGTCTGGGCCATATTTTCTGGTGGCAGCTCAGATAAAAGGACTTGGAAGAAAGACGTTTTGCTTTTTGCCTGCTTGCCCTCATCTTGCTAGCACGTTTATTGTTACTTCCAGAGTTATTAAATCCAGCTTCTTTAGGCTTGCAAGCTAGACTGAAGATAACAAAACTCTCCAGGAATCCTCCCGGACTCCACGCTCAGACCGGGAATGCTGAGACACAAAGTCTAATGGAGTAAACAGCTACTGGGTTTTCTGCCTTTCCATCCTGAGATAGATAGCCACTGTAGGACTGCCTGGACCATGACCTGTGAGCAGGCATGACAAGTCTCCTTTTAATATAGTCAGAGATTCCTGACTTACATCGTGTGTGTCTCTCTGTGTGACTACGCCACATAAGTGGAGAGGCCAGAAGACAGCCTTCTTCCCCAGAGTGGAGTTTTAGGAAGTTGAGAGGCATCTGGTGTGGGTGCTGGAAACTGAACTCTGGAAGAACAAGTTCTATGGTAGAGCAGCAAGTACTCTTAACTACTGAGCCATCTCTCCAACCCTCAATTCCAAGAATATTCTTTTGGGCTGGAGAGATGGCTCAGCGGTTAAGAGCACTGACTGCTCTTCTGAATGCTCCTAAGTTCAAATCCCAGCAACCACATGGTGGCTCACAATCATCTGTAATGAGATCTGACACCCTTTTCTTCTGGTGTGTCTGAAGACAGCTACAGTGTACTTACATATAATAAATAAATCTTTTTTTTTTTGTTTTGTTTTGTTTTGTTGTTTTTTTTCGAGACAGGGTTTCTCAGAATAGCCCTGGCTGTCCTGGAACTCACTCTGTAGACCAGGCTGGCCTCAGACTCAGAAATCCATCTGCCTCTGCCTCCCAAGTGCTGCAATTAAAGGCGTGCACCACCACCACCTGGCCCATATATATATATGTTTTATGGATATATTCCCTGACTTTACTTTTTTTTTTTTTTTTTTTTAAGCCTACAGCACCCGATATTTCCAGGCTGTCTCCCATCCAAGTACTAACCAGGCCTAACCCTGCTTAGCTTTGGGCGCGTTCAGAGTGTTATGGCCATAGACCCATTTTTTTTTTTTAAAGATTTATTTATTTATTTTATGTGTATGAGTACACTATAGCTGTACAGATGGCCGTGAGCCATCTTGTGGCTGCTGGGAATTGAACTCAGGACAGCCCTGCTCACTCCGGCTCACTCAGTACTCTTACCGGCTGAGCTATCTTGCTAGCCCGATTTTACTTCTTTTTTTTTTTTTTTTTTTTCATTCTCTCTTTTATTTATTTGTTTGTTATTTGTTTGTTTGGTAAGACAGGGTTTCTCTGTCCTGGAACCCTCTGTAGGCCAGGCTGGAGATCTACCAGCCTCTGCCTCCCAGTGCTGGAATTAAAGGCATGGTTGTGACTTTCCTTTTTTTTTTTTTTTTTTTTACTTTGTTTTTTTTTTGGTTTTTCAAGACAGGGTTTCTCTGTGTAGCTCTGGCTGTCCTGGAACTCACTCTGTAAACCAGGCTGGCCTTGAACTCAGAAATCTGCATTGCTTCTGCCTCCCAAGTGCTGGGACTAAAGGCGTGTGCCACCACACCCAGTATGACTTTACATTTTTAAAGCACAAGTTAGGACACTGTAGAGTCCTAGTGATTTCACTTATGGAATTCATCTCATGATAACAACCACCTGTAATAGGATCCCATGCCCTCTTCTGGAGTATCTGAATATATAGCAACAGTGTACTCATATAAATAAATCTTAAAAAAAAAAACAGAGTGCAATTGCCCTTAGTTCATGGTGGGTTGGGAAGTGGGGGTTGGGGGGGGTGAATGATGAAAACCAGTCTCTTAAACTGATGATCCAATAAACTGATATATGTCCCCCAAACCCCCAACCGTACAGGAGTCAGGATAGAAAGAACATGCATGTAATCCCACAATGTCTCAAAAGGTGGAGGTAAAAGGATTAGAAATTTAAGGTCATCCTCTGCATAATGTGCTAGCCTTGGCTACCTGGGATCTTGTTTCAAAAAGCCAAACCAAACCAAAGCAGGAAACTAATACATATGTCAGTCACAATACTAGTTATTAATGTGTGTCCAACTCTCAAGGGCAATCTGGCCAACTTATGTGGTTTGTATAATTATGGGAGTGTACCGTTAGTATATAAACACAAATAGCTTGCCGTGATGGGGCGGTGCACATCTTTACTCTCAGTTCTTGGAAGACAGAGGTAGGTGGATCTCTGAGCTCAAGGCTAACTTGGTTTACAGAGTGAATCTCAAGAAAGCTTGGGCTACACAGAGCAACTCTGTCTTGAAAAGCAAACCAAACCACAACAAAGCAAAAAGAGTGTAAACGAAATGCTGGACTACAATATACTTTTTTTAAAAAATTTTTTGTTTGTAATAGGACTTCATATCACATCAATAGCCCAAGTTTGCTTGGAATTCACTACAGCTCAGGGCACTCAGGGCAATATTCCTGCCTTAATCTACCATATTCTGGGATTTCAGGCACGAGCCAAATTCAATCATTTTTTAAAAAGATTTATTTATTTATTATATGTAAGTACAGTGTAGCTGTTTTCAGACGCTCCTGAAGAGGGTGTCAGATCTCATTATGGATGGTTGCGAGCCACCATGTGGTTTCGGGATTTGAACTCAGGACCCTCGGGAAAGCTGTCGGTGCTCTTACCCGCTGAGCCATCTCTCCAGCCCTCAATTTTATTTTTAAATGAACAGTTTCACGTATCCCAGGCAGGTCTCTAACTTACTATGTAACTGAGGTTACACCTTAACTCTGGATCCTCCAGCCTCAGCCTCCTGGAATTCCCTGATTGTAGGCATGCCCCACCAACATTTTTTTTTTGTTTGTTTGAGAACCTTTCTGTGGTTTCAAGACATTTCAACATATACAACATTCAATTCTTTTATTCTCTTCCTTGCCACATTTTCCAGAATGCTTGGCTCACTGCATTTTTTTTTTTTTTAAATTCAAAGACTAGGTCAGGCTTTGTTCCCCAGGTTAGCCTCCAAGACTTGGACTGAGACAACATACAAGGCCCAAGTAATAATTTAAACTTCCTCCCACTGCATCTTCTTTTATCTTTTTAAACATGCCTATGTTCCCCGAAGCAACTTTAGGATTGCCTTCCTTTTGAGATTCTGAAGCACTTCGCGTGCATTTCCCTTATCACAACTGCGGAACTGACCCATACTGCTTCCTTGACTGTCACTGAAAAACGATGACTCTTCCTTGTCCATAAAACGCCCCACTATCGAAAGGCAACTGCAACAAGATTTAAAAATTGGCCAGGTCACAATCCAGGCGTGTGCCTTTAATCCCAGCAGTCGCTGGCAGGCAGAAGCAGGCGCATCTCTGTGAGTTTGAGGCCAGCGAGTTCCTAAATCAGTATGGCTATGTAGAGACCCTATCTCAAAAAACAAAAGCAAAACAAACAACAGCAAAAAACTGTTTCTTTACTTTACTTATTTCTAACATATGCTTAATTGTACTAGTAATCTTTTCCTCCCTTCAATTTGCGTACGGGATAGCCGACCTATTCTATGAACCAAGCGCTACAGGATCAGCGTACTCAGTCCCGGAGCTCCACCACCACTTAACCCCGTAAGATGGCGGCAGCATCTCTTCAGCCACTCAGGGCTGAAGTCCGCGTCACGTGACACGCCCAGCTCTCGCCGCGGTGGCTGACGGGAGGTGAAGATAGAACGAGGGTGTCGGCCATTTTGTGTCTGTTTCCTGCGGGACGCGGTGGTGGCGGTTGGTTCGGAGAACTGTACGGTTCTCTTGTTTTTTTTTTTTTTCCAGCTTGTTTTCGCCTCCATTCGGCCTGATCTGTAGGGCGCGGTTATGGGTCGCAAGAAGAAGAAGCAGCTAAAGCCGTGGTGCTGGTATCCTTTGTGGGCTTGACGTGGAGGCCTAGCGTGGGTGTCGCTTCTTGAGAACACAAGTCTGAGAGGTTTGAGTTAGGCCTGTTGGCAGGGTCCGGCCGGGCCCGCATGTTGTGGTAGCTGGGTTAGGATTTGGGCTGATTTCTTGTAAAATGGGGTTCTTAGGGTGGGAAGGCTCCGGAGTTTGGTGATGTTGGACTCGGTGACTCAGGAACTTGTTTGTTGCGAGCATTGGGCCTGGAGCCCTCCCCCAAGTGCAGTCTCTGTTGTTTCGTTGTAGACCCCACAAAGGGACTTGAGTTTGGGGTAAATGTTCCGAATCCTTGGATAATTGAACTGTGAATAGTCCTCTCTCCTCCCCCCCCCGCCCCCCCCCCCCCCCCCACCCCCCCACCCGGCAGAGGATTGGCTTCCGCGACTCTTTCTGGCGCCTTAATCTTGGGGAAGCGTTTGCTTAACTGGGCGGAGTTTCTATTATCTGTTACCCAATTTTGTAGGACTGGTTAAACTGTTGAGAAGGAAAGCAATTTTCTCGTGTTTTTTGGATAACGTACTTTACGTTAAATTTTTTCTTTTATCTTTTACATGGAAACAATTTGTCTTCAGGTTTGTTATTAAAGTAGTCAAGTAGCTAAAAATCCGTCACGAATTATTTAATGCACTCATAGAAAAAAATGTGTGAGGACAGAACTTTTAGTATTGTGGATTAAACATTCGAATTCACATTCTATCCTGAATGCATAGATTAATAATGAAACTGGAAGAAATTTTGTTGAATGTGACTGTTGTCATGAGTTGGATAATAGAATTCCCAGTTTCAACTCTATTGTATATTTAATGAATTGTCGTGAAGTTGCCTTTTCTTTCTCTCTTTTTATTTGGGGTTGGGGTTCTGGTTATCCTGAACTCCTCTGGTCATTGGGCCTCCAACTCAGAGATCTGCCTGTCTCTGCCTTTCAAGGGCTGGGATTGAAGGCGTGGATCATCACTCCCCAGTTTGAAGTTGCTTTTTCTTTGGAAAAGAAATTTTCGAGTTAGTTTTACTGTCTGACCTGGCACTCAGAATAAATATCTACCTGCCTTTGCATCTGGAGTGTTGAAATCAAAGGCATGGGGTATGCCAGGCTAAAAGATTTTTATTTGGGATTAAGCTCTTAGTCTGCATTCCAAGTTTGTCTAGTTAAGATATATTCATTCCTGCCACAGATTGATTGCAGTGTGCCATTGGTCTTGGCTCACTTGATTTTGGTTAACCTTTTCTTGTTCGTGGAACTCCTTTTATTTGTGTGATTTTTGTTTGTTTTGTTTTTCGAGACAGGGTTTTTCTATATAGCCCCCTGGCTGTCCTGGTACTCACTTTGTAGACCAGGCTGTCCTCAAACTCAGAAATCCACCTGTCTCTGCCTCCCACTGCCCGGCTTGTTGTGCGCCCCCCACCCTCCCAGCTGGTTTTTCAAGACAGGTTTTCTCTGTGGCTCAGATTCTTGGAACTTGCTCTGTAGAGTAGCTGGATCTGGAATTTAAGAGTTCCAGTTGTCTCTGGCTCCCAAATGCTGGGATTAAAGGCACTACTGCCCAACTGACACTCTTAGCTTGTACATTTATAAATGTTGAAATAATGATTTAAAGGTCAAAATTTTGTGTATGTTCTTTGTGGCAGGGTTTCATGTTTTGCTGGATCACAAAACTTGAACTCTTGGTTTTTCCGAGACAGGGTTCATCCATGTACCCTGGCTGCCCTGGAATTTATTCTGTAGATTAAGCTGGCCTCAAATTCATAGAGATGTCCCTGGTATTGCCTCCTGAGTGCTGGGATTAAAGGCATGCACCACCTCAGCCCTGAAAATCATAAACACTTGTTTCTTCTGCCTTCACTTGTGCTGGGGCTTTGTAGGTGTGCCCTACACCCATCATCCAAGGTGCTGGGAGTTGACCAGGCCCCTTGCATGCTAGACAAGTACCCTAAAAATGGAGCTGTGTTCTCAGACTGGGAGGTACATGATTAGTGTAATTTCCAAATAATAATACTAAAACTGAATTATAAAGTTCTCCTTTCTTATTAGAATTTTTGTTTGTTTGTGGTGTTTTGCCTACACCACATTTGCCTGTATACCTAGTGCTCTTGGAGGACAGAAGAACATTAGATCACTTGGAACTGTCATTCCATTTGTGAGCTGTGTTGTAGAAGTGCTCTTAACCTTGGAGCCATTTTAAAATTACCCCTATTTTCCCGTTATATGAAAGGCACTTTGTTGTATTACTTATATTGAGGCAGAAGCTCACTATGTAGCCCTTGGCTAGTCTGGAAACGCATAATTGTGGTCCTGGCTGGCCTCAAACTCAAGTTTGCCTGCCTCTGTTTCCTTTTTTGAGACAGGGTTTCTCTGTATATAGCCCTGGCTGTCCTGAACTCAGAAATCCACCTGCCTCTGCCTCCCAAGTGCTGGCATGCGCCACCACCTCCCGGCCCTGTCTCATCTCTTAACTAGGATTTTAAAAGCATATGTCATCATTTTCAGCACTCTTTAGCTTCTAATTAGGTAGCATCTACCCAACTTTTGTTTGCTTTTGTTGGCAGTGGGGTTATTTTTTTGTGCAGTTTTTTTAACCTTAATGTTCACCAGGTATTGTAACAGAGATTTTGATGATGAGAAGATCCTTATACAGCACCAAAAAGCAAAGCATTTTAAATGTCATATATGTCATAAGAAATTGTACACAGGACCTGGTTTAGCTATTCATTGCATGCAGGTAAGAATTTCTCTTTTTTAACTTGTCCCATTGTAACCACATGAATAATACTGAATTTGTCTTTGGAGGTCAGTTTATTGTTTATGTACTGGGTAAATAGCCAAAATCTACTTAAAAACTCAGGTATGTGTTCTATCCTCTTTTCTTGGGAAGTGGTAGGGATAGAATACACACTTGATAAGCACAGGCTTTGTCACAGCAGTCCTACCTACGATCCACGTCCGTTCTGTGGCCATTAAGAAGATAAGTAGACTTGACTGTTAATTTAAAGACATGTTCTTACTTAGTATTTATCCTAGGTAATTGACTTAGAATGCTATTATGTAGATCAGGCTACCTTCATATTCACAAAGATACTCTTTCCTCTGCCTTATAAGTGCTCAGTGTATTCAGTGGTTTTTTGTTTTTTTTGTTTTTTGTTTTTTTTTTTTTTGAGACAGGGTTTCTCTGTGTAGCCCTGGCTGTCCTGGAACTCACTCTGTAGACCAGGCTGGCCTGCCTCTGCCTCCCAGGTGCTGGGATTAAAGGCGTGTGCCACCACCAAGTATTTAGTTTTTGTGTGTGCTGAGTATACTAGAACACACCCTGCTTGGAAGCGTTGTTGTATTGTTCAATGTCCAAATTGCTTGCTTGCTTTTTTCTCCGGAAACTCCCTTTTTTGTGGATTTGTACACATAGTGTGGGTACTTGGAGAGGCTGGGGGATGTTTTTTGGAGCTGGATTTTCAGGCAGCTGTGAGCTTTTGTTTGGGTGGCAGGAATTGAACTCAAGTTATCTGGAGGATCAGGAGTGCTTCTAACTTCTGAATTCTCCAGCTTCTCTTGGGTTTTTTCATAATGAAATAATGAAAACTTCAGAATTTGTATTTTTGCATCCTGATGTCATAGTTTATATAGGAGTTGTAGTTTAATGGTAGACCTTTTGCCTAGCATCATTGAGGCCCTGGATTTGATCTTTAGTACTACCCTTTTTCTCCTTTGCATTATTATAAGAACCATTTAGATGCATCTTTATGTTTTTTAAAAATATTTACTTAATGTATATGAGTACACTGTAGCTGTCTTAAGACACCAGAAGGAGGCATCCGACCCCATTACAGATGGTAAGAGCTACCATGTGGTTGCTGGGAATTGAACTCAGGACCTGTGAAAATGCTCTTAACCGCTGAGCCATCTGTCCAGCCCCGAATCTTTTTTTGTTTGTTTCCTTTTTTTTTTT
>JADRCD010176646.1:0-12465 GCA_019843815.1 Montemys delectorum
CGGTTTCAGATGTGAGCTACCAGGACCAGCTGGAAGTATTAGAAACATTGAATGGAGTGTAACCATGAGCCTGTTTGCTGAGAGATTCGATGAGGATCGAAGGGCTGTCCCATGGCCTCTGTACTCGATGGAACAAAAAGGGATTAAAAAAAAAAAAAGAAAGAAAGAAAGCCTATTAAGAACCAGCATCCTCCTGCCTCATGTGTTTCCAGATCTGCTGGGAACATGCATATCAAGTCAAGTCTACTGAAAATCCTGGTAACCCAGCTAAGCACAGTCAGCAACGTGGCTACCAGGTAGTTTTTGGTGTCAAAAACGTATCCATGTTCACAGCCCAGCTTGGAGGACTACTGTGTTTTGCATGTTTTCACATCCCTGTAAGAATTCTAGTATATACAGTCTATCTACTGGTGGTATCTAGTTTTTTGTTGTTGTTGTTGTTGTTGTTGTTGTTGTTGTTGTTGTCATTGTTTTTGAGACAGGGTTCTTATGGAGCTGTGGCTGACCTAGAACTCAATGTATAGACCAGGGTGGCCTTGAACTCTGCCTGCTTCTGTCTCTCAAATGCTAGGATCAAAGGCATACAGCACTATGGCTAGCTTGGAATCTAAAATTTTAATAAAGGCATGGATTTATCAGCTGTTGACAAGAATACACAGACTTGTATGAAGAAATTGCCTCTTTTATTCTGGTAATGGCTTTCCCTTCGTTTTCTCTCTCTAAGGTAGCAACTAATGAAACCACAGCCTTTGACGGTTTCTATACCACAGTTGCTTCCAGAACCCCATGTATTCGTTTGTTCTTAAGAACTGTGTTCCTACGTTTCCACCTGGGACTTAGGGTGATGAGCTTTCTGAGGCTGAATGTACACCTAACAATGTGTACTGTGACTCTAGATTTGGCTGCTACTCAGGTTAGAAACCAATTTCTAAATTCTATGGGCTGGGGAACAGCACATTGGTAGAATGCTGACTTATCGCACACAAGGGCCTGTGTATAATCTTCAGGACCACCTACAGGAGACTTCCAATTTCTGTTCTTCAATACTCCAGAAGTTCTGTTTGCACAGACTTCTCAGGTTCTTGGCTTCGGCCTTGGATAAGTTGATGCTTATTTCTTCAAGTTACTATGTTTTTGGTTTTTTTTTTTTTTTTTGGCTTTTAGAATTTTCATTTCAATGTTATTTTAATTAAAATGTATGTGTAGGTTTTATTATTATGCAGTGGCAAATTCTCTTCCCATCTTTAGGGCTTTCTTTGCTTTTTCCCTTGTCACACAGTCTGCAATAAGTTTCTTTTACCAATTCTTAGATATACTATTTTACTTCTCAAATTTCTTCCCTTCCTTTTGCCCTAGAGGTGACCTTTTATAAATGCATCTTCTCTTCATGATCTGTACTTTAAACCTCCTGACCTTATCACTCAAATGTCCTCCGGCTTTTTACAATGTGTTGCTGTTGCTGCTGTTGTTTTTATTGTTGTTTTTCAGGCCCTGGTGACAGAGCACAGGCAAATGCTCCACTAAAGTAAGCCCCAGCCCGATCGTCTTTTCTTTAATTATTTATGACTGTGATAGAACCTTAAAGCCAGGTAGTTATGCTCTTAAGACATCTCATCCTTGAGGCTTATGAGTGCTCGAATTTCCCTTTTGATTTTAGCAACAACACAAGGGATCACAAGAAGCAGTGAAGAAAAGCAGAAGTATTCTCCCTCTAAGACCTCTCCCACATATCTATGATTGTATATCTTAGGGATTGATCATACTTTTTTTTTTTTGATATTTTTTTCTTGTCTTCCTAGTAAGATCTATAATTGGGTCCCCTCAATATTTTTTACCATTTTGAAACTAATTTTTCCAATACAGAGTAGCATATAGTTTTGATTTTTTTTTTGCAAAATTCCAATTTTATGAGTACCATTGAAAGATGTGAAATACTACACACAATCCTTATGTATTGCATCTCTGGTTTTAACTACATACAATTTCGTTTTTAAAATTATTAGTTCTTTTCACTTTCCAATGTTGGCTCTTTTCACTTTTTGTACTTTTTTGTGTTTATTTTAAATCCTACTAAACTTCTATTGCTGGAGAATGTTTAGATTAGCTGCTTTTCTTTGCCAGGGACCATGATAGCATCGTTATCAATATATAATTAAACCTGAGGGCTTAGATGTATTCTTAATAATGAGATTAGAAGACATGTGGCCATTTTATAGGTTTTGGTGCACATTGCCAAATTCTCCTTTAAAGAAAGAGTCTGTTCAATTAATATTTTCTGTATCATTACTCTGCTGTATACTTGGTTTCATAGGAGCAAATTTTGTATATGAGCAAATTTTATATATGAGCAGGCAAATCCTCTTCCCCTTTTAATGCTACCATGACTATTTTTTAAGGGTACATTAGATTAAAATGGTGATAGATGCTCTCATCTTTTAAAAAGAATACCATTGCTTCCAAATAGCCTTGTGATATCTTAATAATTCTATTTTTAATTTATTTACCTATGAATATACATATAACATATCTCTCCTTAGATTCTAGTATTGTAGAGAGCATATAGTAGTCATATTTTGAAACTTTAGGTGTACAGAAAAAAACAGAACATAATTTTTAAATCAGTTTTAACATCTCTAAATTGGCTAAAATCTGGTTTTCTCCTTGTTTAAAACTGTGAAAGCCAAGCATCAGGGGTTTTGTATTATACAAATGAAAGAAGAACTTTTTATCATTCCTAAGACCTGGTACTTACTCAAAGCTTTAATTTGGTTTAGAAAAAAAATGTAAATATGTAACATCTTTTATATAGACAGTACTGCACAGCACTTCATGCCCACTATTAAAGACTGAACATGTTACATTTGTGTATAGTGCAATGTAGCATACAGAGCTTTTGTGATCATTATAGTTAACCAGGACCAACCATTATTTTACATATTATGATGGGTGGTTTTAATTGTCAGCTTGTAGAATGTAGATTCATGGAAAAAGATTCCAGGGGACATAAAGTGATTCTCTAGATCACTTTGATCTGTGACACTATCTATGGAGGACATCTTAATTGATGTGGAAAGATCCAGCCTGATACGGGTTGAACCACTTCCTCCTTCAGGCTTCAGACTGTATAAAGGTAAGAAAGCAAGCGTTAATCATGCATTTGTTCATTTCTCTTTATGCTCCTGACTAGGGTTGTCATGTGACCAGGTGTTTTAAGTTCCCACTGCCTGGATTTCCCTGCTAAGATGGACTGAACCCTGGGATTCTCAGCTAAGATAAACCCTTTCTCCCCTAACTTGTTTGCCACAAGCAAACAGCTCAGAAAGGAAACTATGACACCCTCATAGCAAACATTTCAAATTCAGGTTTATAGTAATAAATACTCTTCCTCCATCATGGATCAATGCTGCAAGATATGTATGCGGATTTGTATGTGGAATGTAGGCTCATGTGTTTGAACACAGTTGCTCTCCGGCTCTGTTTGGGAAGATTATAGAGGTGGAGTCTTGCAGGAGGACGTGTGTCACTGAGAGTTGACATTGAGTATTTACAGCCCAGCCTCTCTTCCCTCTCTGCTTCCTGGCCATGCCAAGTGGCAGGTGACCTCCTGCTCCACCTGCTGCGCCTTCCCCGTCATGATGGACTGCATCTGAACTCTGGAACTGTGAGGAGAATAAGCCCTTTCCCTTATGTTGGTATCGTATCACAGCAACAGAAAAGTGACTAAGACATATAGGTTGTCAGCTGATCTCCAGTTGGTTGCCCATGGCTCCAGCCTGTGGGTTTCTGCCCCATGCAGCGTGTGCTTCTTACTGACAAGTACAAAAATGTTAGCTGGCAGGCCAAGCCACAAAATCATGTTTAGAGATCTGCCAAAAAGGCATTGGCTAATCAGTCACCCGGCCAAGCTCAAACAGCACAGCTGGTGTGGATATCCATCCGTATTGGAAGGATCCGCAAAGCCACATGGAGGACTCTGGGTTTCTAACTATTAAGAAGTAAATAAAAAGCTGGGGACAATCATCTCATGTATCCCAATCCATAGAGCAAGTATGAACATTGCCTGTTGATAATTCACCATCATACTCATTCCCTATTATATTAGAAATAACACAGTTTAGGGGACGAGCCCAGAGAGAACACCACTCAGTGTCTCTTGTCAACAGAGTGCTAGCTAAAGTCTAATGATCCCAGAAGCAGAAAACTAGGAAGAAATCGTTACTTTCCTAAGAGGTGACAGTTGTGGATGTTGTGCAGCTTAACCTCAAAGCCTTTCATCTAGTCGGGATCATGCAATCATTTGCCCTGCCTTCTTGTCTTGCTTAGTTTACGTTACACCAAAAGAAAAGCCAAAGACAGGGACATAGATGCAGAGAGTGGGCTCAGGAAGAGAGAGGGCGGGCCTTCAGAAGTCTTAGCATCACCTTTAGGGGCACTTACTGTCCTCAGCCCCAGCTCCAGGCACAGGCTCTGTAAGGTAGAAAAGCCAAGACTTTCTTACTGTTTGAGATGAAGATGGGGTGGTGAGAAGATTACTGCTGGGAAGTGTCATGCTGTTTGTATTTTTCCCCTCAGTAAAAGCACATTACTGCCAGATCGAGATAGAGAGTTGAGACTCTGATTTTGCAGCTCTCAATCCCCAGCCTGCTTGCCTTTCTATCTCTTGAGATCTGAAGGGCAGGGATACCGCTATAACCAGTGTAATACTCCAGTTCATTCCAAATGTTCCTGATTCACTCCAAACCCTCCTCAGCTCGGAGCAAATCAACACTCCTGTCAACTCGCTCTGCAGCCTTCGAGAGTCTGCATTCATCTGGCAAGGCTAGTCATTCCTCATCCTGTTCTGCACTGTGGTCATTCCAGGGAGACGTTGCTATGCCAGGAAGCCCTGAGCCAGGAACATTAACCTCACTATTTCACACATATGCTAGAGGTTTGGGGGAAACCAAAGAAATTTCATGTGATAATTCCTGATATCCAGGAGTTTAGATATGTGTTTGGCAGTAACTCTGTCTAGGAGCTGTTTGCCATATTAGCAGTTCAGACTCAGACATGCTGAGAGAAGAGGTCATGCACATACTTGGAACCTTTTGGGAAAATCCTCACTAGGCCAGGTTTGTACAGTGTCCTAAAGGCCATTAGAATTTGAGGGGTGGAGCTGTGCTGGGAAGCCCTTCTGAGGACCCATACTTTGTGGTGCCTGTGATATCAACTAATATCATTTTAAAATGTGATTTCCCCCCTACACACACACACACACACACACACACACACACACACACATACACACACACACACACACACACACACACACACACCAGTAATAAAATTGCCAGTAAGTTAATTACAGTCCATAGGCCTACATGCCATGGTTGCAGAATGTAGACTGACTCATGTTCTTGAGGTTTCTTGGTTATACTGGCTATGAGTAACTCTCAAGTGTCTGAATGGGAGCAGATCTGGATAAGGAACTAAGTAAAAATAGTTGCCCTTATAAAGGGGAAAATCTAACTGCTCTATGGGGGACAGCCTTAGTTTGGCTCATGCCTTTGGGTTCAAGCCATTGTGTCATATGTCCAGGAATTTGCTTGGGGAATTGGAGTTTTATGGGGCTGACCAGCTCCTAACTGGACATGCATCTAGTACGATCATGCTCTGCTTTCCTTCCGTGTGAAGGGAAAAGTGAAACCCTTTTATTGTTGCCTGAGCTATAAGGTAAAACATTGTTCCAAGTGTAAGGTGTTGGCAGGGACACTGGCTCTTCCTTCTATTTTAATCATTTCTGGGGTGTCTGTTGCTTGTAACCTTCCATGTGTTAGAGAAAAAGTTGTTCACTCTCCATTCCAGAGACTTTGGATGATACGTGGCATGGTAGTTTGAGTGAGACTAGCCCTCATAGGCGCATGTATTTAAATAGTCTCACCCCCAGTTAGTGGAAGTGTTTGGGAAGGATCAAAACTTGTGGTCATGTTGAAGAAGATGTGTGACTCAGGGTAGGCTTTGAAGTTTCAAATGACCACATTCCCATTTAGTTCTCTCTGCCTTGTGCCTGTGAGTCAGGCATATGATCCTGCTACTATTCCAGCACCATGCCTGCCTGCAGGCTGCCATGTTCCCTGTCGTAGTGGTTATGGACTCTAACCCCCCTGAAACGGTAAGTTGCAATGAACTCTTTCTTTTTTTAAGTTGTCTTGGTTATGGTTTTTCATAGCAAAAGAGACTAACCAAGACACGTGGTCACCTTGAGAGGGAAATGTGCCTCAAAAGTTCAGATTGTAAGACTGCCATTTTCTGAAAACCACAGGCAATTCTCTTCAATTAATTGGGTCTGGGTTTTGTTTTCTATTAGAAGCATGAACTGTGTCTGCTTCAAAGTAGTGCTGAGTAATTAAATAAGACCATGATAGAAAGAACCTGGTATGGCACACTAAAAACATACTGTTGGAATTCTGTATTGGTGACATGACTCTCTGACTAACTTACGAGATATTGCGGCTGGGTATGTGTTGGCAAAGAGTGCAGAGTTTGACAGTGTGCAGACTTCTATAGAGGTCCTCTCTTGAAACAGCGCCTCTACTAAGAGACCTGCTACTAAAAGTCTTAAAAATCAATGTGAATGGAGTGAAGAAGTACAGTATTTATATAGCACCCACCAAAGGGATCAGCATGAGGAAAACACTTCGATTTAAGCTGCGCATTTTTGTAGATATGATAGCCTCGCTACTTAATATGGTGTTTGCAGTCACACTTAGTTTTATATAGAACGACACCATATAGAGGGGGTGACCTCGTTACAGAGGTGACTGAAGAAATGCAGCTAGCTAAATGTGTGATTTGGCGCAGATTAATTACCCAGCATATTTTTGCACATAAAAATATTTACTCTGATAGACTAAAGTTGTTAGCATGAGTTGGCTCTGAACTGTTGCTGAGGCTGCCTTTAATCCAGGAAATGATAATGACTTCATCATGCTGCACTTCCTGTATCTGCTGGCAACCTGGAGGAGTTCTTATGCTATGCTTTCAGTGTTTGCTAAGACACTATTGCTGCAGAGGCCTGGTTTTGAAAACACATTAAACACTTGTTATTTCAAAACTCTCAATCTATGCTACCCATAAGAAGTGAGTTTCCTAGTTATGAATTTTTTCTCATATTCCACAAACACCACAAACTTGCACAAAGCAAAAATAAATCAACCACCACATTTCTTCTCAAAAGGTAGATGAGTTGCCTCTTACCTTACCTCAACACTCAAAGACTGTAAGAAGAAGGATTACTGGGAATTGAAAGCCAGCCTGAGCTATGGTATGGGTCCCTATCTCAAACAAATGAACAAAAACCAAAGCGGGCTGGAGAGATGGCTCCACACTGGCTGATATGTAGAGGATCCTAGTTTGGTTCCCAGCATCTATAGGGTGGCTCACAACACCCTATAACTCCAGTCCCAGGGAATCCCGTGCGGTCTTCTGGCCCTGAAGGACACTAGCCATCCAAGTAGTACACATACATACTTGCAAGCAAGTCACACTACACATAAAATAAAAATTAATTAACCTTTTAAAACAAAGCAAACAAAATTTCTTTTTAAAAAATGCTTTTAACCATTCAGGCAGTAGTAGCACAAAGGAGGTAGAGGCAAGCCGGTCTCTGAGTTCAAGTCCAGCCTGGTTCTATAGAATGAGTCCTAGGACAGCTAAGGCTACACAGAGAAACCTTATCTTGGAAAAAAAAAACCCAAAAAACAACAACAAAAAAACCCCCAAAAAACAAAAGAAAAACATGCAAGTGAAAAAATAAGCTTTGAACCAGGAAATAAACATTGTGTGGGTCATATGCTAAAGAGTTATTTATGAAGGATAAAAGGAAGCGAACTAACAATGCTTTAAGGAAGCACTGTTTAGTTAATTTCCATTTCAAGTTGCTCACTTAATTCCTGTAAGTGCACTTTGGGGATCAAAGTCCGACTAGTGTTTTAGCACTCAAAATATGACTTCTGTTCAATGTTTGCTTCATTGGGAGTCTCTGAGCTGTGGACATTCTTTCTAGTTAGGAGGTGGAATGAGTTTTCAGTAGCTCAAAGTTCTAGGGTGTCTCCATGTGTCAGGGTCTCAGGGGACGCAGCACCTCCCCGTGTCAGTGCACACTCAGGTAAGGCTGGGCATTTGACTCTCACAGGCTCCCGTGTGACAGTCGGTCCACTTGGCTGCTTGCATCTGAATGGCTGGTTTAAGTATTTATGAGCCTTGTGAACTCAAGTAAGGCGCTTAATTACTTTGCCTCTATGCTGGCTTCTCTCAAAATAAAAATGATTGAAGTGGTATTAGACCTTAGGTATATTAAACCTTACAGTTTATTTAAAGAGCATTTGATACAATTTACTTGAAATATTTAATAGCTAATAGCAAAGTGATGGCTACTAATATAAATTATGATGCATTTTATTTGATGAAACAATTTTCTTGGAAATTGAAACACAGGGGAAGTGTTAGTTATTTGTCACTTTTACTTGAGAGTTGTTTAAATGCAACTTGATGGCCAACTTGTTCAGGATCGGTTTATCTCTGTGACTCACATCCTGGGGAAACTTTCACTTTTTAGCACACTGGTACAATTGGTGACATATATTTGCTACACTTAATTTTTATGTGTATGAGTGTTTTGCCCACATATAATCTGTGTACCAAACACACTGCTTGGTGCCTGCAGAGGCCAGAAGAAGGTGTTGGATCCTCTAGATCTGAACTTACTTACCTAGGCATGGTTCTGAGCTGCCGTGTGGGTGCTGGGAATTGAGCGCTGGTTGTCTGGAAAAGATGCCAGTGCTCTTAACTGCTAAGCCATCTCTCCGGCTATGTATATGCCTACTTTTAATCCTCACAATACCCTTTATAAATGGGTGCCATTGCATGAATGTCATAGCTGGGTTGGTAGGACATACTTGATAAGTGAAGTCTGTGTTCAAGCCTGCCTTTGAGTGTCTTAGAAGTTCCTGTGCATGCAACTGCATATGTTATACACTCAAATATTGCACATGTGTTCTTTAAGATATACATAGTTATATAAATAACATAAAATTATATAGACACACATACATATACATATATGATATATATATATAGATATCAGAGGGATTGGAGATGTATTGCAAAAGTTTACCAGTAAGGGTATGAATAGGCATGGCCTATATTTTATCTACACACACACACACACACACACACACACACACACGCACTATCTGAAGTGTATTTGCATTAGGATAATATAAGGAATGAGAGAACATAAAGATCCACAAAGTTATGTCATTAGAAAAGCAATACATGGGAGCTGGAGAGATGGCTCAGCGGTTAAGAGCACTGGCTGCTCTTCCAGAGGCTCTGAGTTCAATTCCCAGCAACCACATAGTTCACAACCACCTGTGACAGGATCTGATGCCCTCTTCTGGTGTGTCTAAAGAGAGCAACAATGTACTCACATATAGAAAAGCAATACATCAATAGGGATGTCCTGCACAGCCTAGAGTCACGAGGCTGCCCAGTCCATAGGTGACTCGTCTCAAAGACTTCCTTTCTGTGTGCAGATGAAAGGGAAAGCTAGGTCACTGTGAGATTCCATGCAGAATATCAGATAGTCTCGAGCCTAAGTGGTGGTTTAGGAAGAAGATGAGAGAGAATTGGATTTCATTTCACTTCCCTTTCTGTTTCTGTCCAGTCATCTGTCACAGTGATGAATGCCTGCACATTATCTTTTCTTCCCTTATCATTGCAGAGGATTAATTGAAGCAAACACATTTAAGCTGTGTCAAGGGCAAGATCCGAGCTGTCTGGCCTCCCCTTATCCTACTACCTGTCTCTGTGGGAGCACAGAGCAGTAGAGCTGGAAACGACGAGAGCCACAGAATCACATATTAGAACTATTCCTTCGTTTTCTTAAAGCAAGAATTTTGCGTACACATTTTCCCCTTTCCTGTTAAGGGAGTTCTGCACGGCCATAGGAATTCTTGCCACATTTCTAAGCTACAATTTCCTTAGCAGGGTGCAGGCAGAGGGAATCAAGGCTTGGCACGGGGCAGGGTGTTTTATGTTTGGACATGGCTTTGGACTGTATATGAAATATCTTTAGTTTAATAGATGTTTTGTCTCATATTTCCTAACCACTTAGCCATCTCTCCAGCCCCTTGTCTCATATTTCTTAAGCATACATGTCTTTATTCCAAAAGTTCAGATCTTTGTGAGGAATAGAAAGTACCTTGTATATTGATTTTATTTTTGTGTTATTTTGCTATTTAAAATGAATAGAAAGTTCCTTGGTTCAAAAAAACTGAATTTGGATATAAAATTTAAGATTAAAAGTGAACTCAGTTTAGAATAAATAAGTGCATAAAATATTGATAATAAGATGCTACTTAAAGTGTGGAGAATCAAAAATTCATTGTACTTAATTATTTCTGTAATTTCTAAATCATTTAAATGTCTGGCAGATTTGAAGTGTGCAGGCCTGTGTTTGAAGACCTCATTTTGTTTCTTACATGTATTCATCTGTTATGGATTTGCCTTCCATTTACATTTGTTTTGGTTTTTTTTCTTCTTTTTTTTTTTTTTTTTTTTAAACAGGGTCATACTATTTGCCCTGGGTGTCCTGAAACTCACGATGTAGACCAAACTGCTTTTGAACTCATAGAGATCTACCTGCCTCTACTACTTTAGTGCCAAGATTAAAGGCGTGTTCCTCTAGACCCAGTTTGATTTGTCTATACTTTGAATTGGAGTTAAAAACAGAGTAGATTGATTGCTTTTGCCAATACTTTTCACAGCTGAATAAGGATGACAAAAAATGTTTGGGGGGAAATAAAACTGTTGGGGGTCAGCAGGTGGAAGCACAAGACAGAGAAGTCTGGTTCTTGGATCCCATAGTGGAAGAAGAGAATGGGTCCCCAAAACTGCTCTCTCATTTCTACATGTGTGCTTTCTTATGCAACACACACACAAAGTGATAATAACAACAGTAATATTTAAAAATCTAATCACTGAAAAATAGAAGATTTTAGAATTACTCTATATCAGTCATTTTTTAAATTTAATTTATTTTCTTTTTAACTTATTCACTTTACATCCTCCTCACTGCCCCTCTCCTGGTCGTCTGGCCAAAAGCTGTTGCCTGTACGTGGGATATGCTCTACCAGTCATTCTTAAAAATGTGGTTCCTGATCTGTCAGCAGCAGCATTGTCAGAGAACTTGTGGGAAAGCTAGCCTTTTGTGCTTCCCCAGAGGCCCCCAGTGTGTTCTTTAGTGACCTGTTAAGTGATTCCAGTGCTCATTCAGTGGTGAGAAGCCCTGGTCCAGACCTTATAGCAGAGAGAGCAATGGGAACTGCTCTGTGTGTGTGTGTGTGTGTGTGTGTGTGGTGGTGGTGTCAGTATGGTATAGCCCTAGCACAGCTTGAGAATTAGAAGTTGATTCAGTGACTCACAAATCATATAATCTAACTTCCAAAGAAATGACCAATGTTGAACAATTTGGCAAGATGGAAAAATAATACATTTGACTATATGAAATTTAGTTCTCAATTTGCATTAAATATGAAAGCCACTAAAGCACACTGGGCAATATTTTATCCATGTGAGAGTTGAATAGTGGCAGTGATTCTCACCCACGTCTCACAGACTTGTGATCAACGCATGCATGGACACAGGGGCGATCCTGAGTATTGAACTATGGTGACAACACTCATATCAAAATGTAATTATGTCCTGAAATGTCAGAGATTGAGTCAGACATTTAGATGAAATGGAGATTTTAAGGGAGAAAAGAAACCAGAGAGTTCTTGTCAATTATCTTATATGTCAAATAGTATACGGGGATCAAATAGTACAAGGGGACGTTTTCTTTGTTTCCCAGTGTCTTTTAGGCCTTTAAGCCCACAATGTAAAAGCAGTCACTAACACATGTCAATGAGTCCTTGGCAATAATATTGCACGTGGAATATGATATTTCAAACATAGTTCTACATTCTTCTAGTTTAACCTGTCTTGACAGCTGTGAGCACAAGGCTGTAAGTGAACTTCAAGTGAGAAGAGTAGGTGAAATGACAGTAGGTCCATTGCAGGTCCAATTTTCTGGTTGGGAAGCTTTTAGCCTATGTTCATCTGACAGTAAATTTTTATGATAAAATGATAACCTTTGGGTTGTGAAGATAAGATTCAAGAGAATCTCCTAAAAGTTTTCTGGAGAAAATCTTGAAGGAGCCTATGTAAATTTACAAGACACTCTTAAGGCTCATTATAGAAAAGAGACTGGGTAAGATCAGAAAGATGGCTCCTCCCTTAACAAACCTTGTTATTCTCACAGAGGACTGAAGTTTATTCTCAGTGTCCAGATCAGGCAGCTTACAACTGCTTGTAACTCTGTCTTCACAGACACCTGCACACACACACACACACACACACACACACACACACACACACACACAC